>JAMKCH010005587.1:0-33638 GCA_023653785.1 Ophioderma brevispina
AAACAGTGATTAATTAAATTAATTAGCTTTAATTAAATGGCACTCTTGGGAGATGTGAATTTTAAGTTACTCCTAAATATCAGTTTGTTTATAGTGCAGTTTTTCTGTAACACGTGGACATATAATAAAAGCAGTGTATCAGCCCACGCAGCGGTGTATACCCAACTCTACCATTCACACGTCTTAATGTTTACCCACGTCCTTATGTTTAACGATGAGATGAAAAAAAAACAGGTGCGAGAGGTAGAGACCGGGTGTAACTATACACCATGGTATGACAGATTATTAGAAATAGATACGGGGGACATGTCCTCTATGCTGTTGTTTTGTTGTCCCATCCGAGGGGCTAGGGGGAAACCAATGTAAATTCAAAATAAATATTAAAATCGTATAACCATCTGTTCCCGCATATAAAACCTGGCAATTTTACTTGAAAATGAATAAATGTCACCTTTCAATTTTATTTTTCCACATATACTACCAATGGATACACTAGACTTCAGCAACAATGAAGTTGAAAGATATTCATACCTTCCTGGTATTCGATGGAGGAGAAAAACAGTTCAGAATCCTTTTCATCTGGGAGTGAGGCAGGACCATTGTTATTTGGTCCGGGTTGAAAAGATTCAGGTGTATGAAGAATTGTTTTATGACGTAGGCAACAAAATACTTATCCCATTCACCAATAAAAAAATATTGACTTTTTTAGTGCGTCATCATGACAGAATGTTGCTGGGCAAGCTTGACCTTTACAACTTTGTGCAGAATTAAAACCCGTCACCTTATCTTATTGGCTTACTTCGTTTCTAATTCCAATTTATTACCGCTTTTCAGAAGAAAACTTAGTGTCAAAGACTCTATATTATCAGTACTGGTTAGTTAGTGTGAAAATGGACGGGTATTTTGTTACTCAACAACCCTAATCGTGAGGTGCCCGGGGGGGGGGGGGGCTTACTCAACTTGTTTTTTTCAGGTAGGTATGTGCGGGTCCGAATTTTGGGGGCTTGGTAACTAAAGTTCTTAAAGTAGTGCTTAGGAACTGAAATTTTGAGTGTGTGTCCCTGAGGCCGCACTACACCGTACCTCTCCTATTCAGTAACCCCCAGTTGGAGGTGATAACACCTGGCTATAACAATGACTCCTCATAACAAGGCCTTATTGTAATATCGTTACTCAAGTTTTGCTGAGTCTGTATTATCCATTGGTCACTGATATTGGGAAAAAAAATTTGTAGTTGACAGTTTAATTCATTGTTCCAAGACAATTGCATGTTTTCATGCGCGGGAACAGACAGTTATCTGAATTGTTAATAATCGATTATACTTGGTTTCCCCCTAGCCCCACGCCCCCCCCCCCCCAGATTCCTAAAAGGAATATGGGTCAGGGAACTATAAAACATAATGGAGGACGTTTTCCATTATTTTATTATTCATAAACAGCTGTTTTATTAACCGGGAACAAAACTGAGTGAAACCACCAAGTGCGTGGTGTGTATGTGTGGTTTGCTGTTGTTTGTGTATGTTTGTTTGTGTGTGTGTGTGTTTGGCAGCCGTCGTGTGTGGTATATTTATCTTGCATTTGTTAACATTCAATTATCTTGTATTCATTGTCCCAAATTAACTTCATATTTGGTCACCAAAACCACTGGCCCAAGAACTCACATTGTTAGCAAAACCTCTGAGCAAAATTTGACCCTATTCCCAAAAACCTGTGCTGCCAGACGTTCTTAGCAAACGATGGATTTCGAATGAACAAAGAAAGTTTGATGCTATTTTTTTATATTACATAATGAAGGTCCGTTCAAAGACATACAGAAGTGAAAGTTTAGAGACAAAACGCTGTATATGACCCCGTTGCGAAAGTACATGCACGAGAGCTTCAATTACTCATTGAGAGAACCCTTCTCAGCTCTGCTTGATTTAAGAGAACACGTCTTTCGGTATGTTCCTTTGATTCTGGGTGACGGTTCGATTCCCGCTTGCGCTGCGTGATGAGCTCTACATGGTTCATGTGAATTTGAGATAACTGATTTCAGAATTTCCTTTTTCTTTTCTTTCCATTTCATTTGGCTACACAATATTATGACACATTATTTGTGTAAACCTACTGAATGTCGTCAATGTGCCATATATTTTTTGTTGAGGTGTCCATTGGGATAAAAAAAAAGAATCGCTACATTAACACATTTTCCCTATTTTGGCCTGAAGAATTTGTCGATTTAACCCTTTTAACAGGTCGTATAATCCTTAGGATCTCTAAGTCTGCACTCAGTCTATTAAATTACTCCCTCTCTCAAATTTATTTAAACCTGTAAGTATATGGTGCGATCAACGCGGGCAGCTCTTTAATGCGAATACTAAACGAGTTTTTAGCGGCTTGTAATCCAGTGAAGCTCTACTTTCTCAATACTTAAGTTATTTTAGGTAAAGTTTTGGAAATAAATTTCATTGGTGACGTCAATTTCTGGGAGATGCTGGTTACTCACTTGTCCGTCAAAGTTAAGAAATCGATCATAGCCACGGTGGGTAAATTGACCGACTTGTGGAATGTAAAGAGTATTCATGCTCAGATTAGTGAGAGAAAGTACGCGTAATGAATGCCACTGTTGACTAATTGATGAGGATCTGCGGTACCGCCTGATTGCTCAGTTCCGTCCACAAAGTTTTTAGGGTAATAAGTGAGCAGGCCTTTTTTTCCTAATGGGGCATACATTTTGTAGGATAGATCAGTGGAATCACCGATGACTGACTTTGGTAACATCAAGATATATACAGCACATCAAGCGCCACCAAGTATTGTAGGCGAGATTAGATATGTGATCTCAATTTGCCCCACAGATGACTGCCAAAAAGTGTTGAACACCTTTTTCTGTGGAGCGGTGAACTGCGCAGAAACAGCGCGCCACTAAGATGAGATAGCGAGTTATTCCGTATTTCAAATACGTGTTCACACAATTTGGCACTCCGACCACGGACCCTCTAACAACTTCTTTTAATTAACATATGTGTTACTGATTTTGCAACACTTTGCAGGAAATAAAACTGATATTTAAACGTAATATAATTATTAACCGTATGCTACACCCATGCGTACAGCCTATTTTTAACACGATCGGCGTAGGCGGGATAAGATAAAAATACGCGTAATGTGTGGGTGCAGTGTTGGTTTGAACCGCCTATGGAAACCACTTACCAGATCGTTTTAGTGGTTAGTTGCAGTTGGGTCAGCAGTGCGTACCGAGGCAGTCGATCACGAGGGGGCCCAAAATTCCAAGTCGTCCCGCCAGAGAGGGGGCAATCTTCGTAAGTGTCCCGGTGATTTGCTTCGAAATTACGCTATATGATTTGAAGAAATGCGCGCGTAGCTCGCGAAAATTCGCCGAATTTGACTTTAATTTCGCCCAAAGTTAGGCTGAAATTGGTCGAATAATTCCTACGAAAAAGAGGATGGAAATGCATCTTTTGGTCCATATGTCCCGCTTTTTCGAGCCAGAGGGGGCAACTTCCCCCCCCACCCCCGCCCCCGGTCGGTGTACGCCACTGGGTAGTTGGCGTTATTTATGCTTTTGATACCTCTGAAAACAAATATTTATGTGGACAGTTTCTGTAAACTACCCTGATAAGCATATGCCTCGTAGTGTCGTCTTACACCAATAAAGTCCCAGCTTCGAATCCGTCGTCTTAGTTTCTTTTCGCTTCTTCTTAAATTTGATTCCATTGTCCGACGAATCGTTTTGCATCAATATTTATGTTAAAACATATTGGGCGTATTCCAAAAGGTCGGTGTTAGCGCGATTTTAAGCGAAACATACGTTTAATGTGAGATTAAAACGTTAGCTTAAGTAAACGCAATTCCAGAAGGGATTTTAAAGGTAAAAGCCAAATTTTTAACTCCGAGACGACACCAAAAATTGTATCGATAATTTAAACTAGGTATCGAAATTTAAACTAGGTCGGGGTCTGTTAGAAGTGTTTTGTGTGTTTTCACCAAATGCACGGTCATTGCCACACTCCAATTGGACAACAGCAATGGTGCACGCCATTTCCGCCCAGTGGTGTTAGCACTTAAAACCCTACGAGAAAGCCAAATTACACTTTGTGCGTTTCGACCATTAAAAGAACAATACGGCCTTTTATACACTGAAGTTTAGAGGTCTTTAAATAAACGACGATGTTACTTGTGTTTATCAGCTTCTGTTTAAGTAAGAACAAGGGTTAAAAATATTTAAACGCGTTTTGCTTCAACGCGCAATTTTAAATTACGGCGATGTTAAGCTAAATCGCGTTTAGCTAAAACAAGTTTCTGGAATCACGGGCCCTTGATGAAAACGAACAATTTTCCTGTTTTTAAAACACAGCAAACATGAACATGCGTTTTAAAAGCGGGGTTGTACAATCATACTTTTCACAATGAGACACTGCACATTTGAAACTAGTTGCGCCATCTATAGAGTCAGAGTTTCCAGCAGGGCATATTGTTGAGTATGCTAATTTTGTTACGGCGGTCCGGAAAGTGTGTTGTAGTCTGGTACAGACTGCGAAAGATATTATCTAAATGGTACTGCGCGAGAGATAAACGTTATCAGTCCGTCATAGAGAATGGTTGTAAATGAACTAAATCTCAAATTACTCCGGGAAAAAGGAGGGGTTCTATGGAAGTAGAGTTTTGGCATCAGAGGGTCCATTACTATGTTTTGTTTTAAATATGTCTCGTAATTGTGTCCTGCCAAAATTGATCCTTTGTTAGTCCCCGGCCCAGAAATCCCTCATCAGATCTATTTCCGCTGAGCTACTCTCGACTCCCAGTATGCGCACTCCCATGGTGCCATTCGCTTGACCCCAACTATTATTTCCTCTGCCATTGCATTTGCTATCCCAACCTCCTATTCATCCCCGAAAACAATGTCTTGTGAACGTGGTTGGTTCAGGGTCGGTACTTCGGTACTCGCAGGCACGGAAAGGTTAAACACGCAATCTCTACGCGCAACCATTTTCCCACACTTCCTTTCGGTATTATTCCGTCTGGAGAATTTTTCAAACACCACGCCAATTTTTTTCTTTCAATTTAGAAACAGGAAGTACGTACTTACCGGACGCGTACATTTTTGTGAACGGGATCAAAGAAGAACCACTGGCTAAGGTTATTCATGTGGTGAAGTGGTCCTCATTACTTGTGCATGCAATGAGCTCATTTGCATATTTGCTCGGTGCCAGCTGCTCCCCGCCAGCAGTAAGTTTTAACTTGCGTAGTTTTAAGTAATTAAAAATATTTTTATGTTATTTCAGAGAAAAGATTACTAGCAGGGAAAAGAAGCAAGAGAAGAATGGAATTCCACAAGTGCTATTTTCAGGGGGAAATTTTTTTTTTTTTTTTTAATTTTATATTAAAGTTTTCCAGTATGGTGCAAGTTGAAGATACAAAAATAGCGTGGTTCCCATGTCATTATTGAATATTTCTATTGGATAAGGTAAGATGATGCCAAAAGCGTTGTTGGACTTGGGATGGGAGGGTAACTGTTGGTACAGAAAAATGGGGAGACTAATGAAAGGAAAGTCGTAGTTAAGAGACAGCAAGATTTGAACAGAATTTGGAATGGAAGGAGTGAGAAAATGATCATTAAAAATGTCAGTGGAAACTACAAGTGAAACTCTTAAAATACACGAACTATGTGCTTATTGATAAATGTATAATTAATATTGCCAGATGATTATATCAAACTTAATGTTCATTAATTTCTAGGCTAAATTAACAACTGAAAAAATCCAAATGCCAATATGGCCGCACTGTTATACCAGTAATGTATACTTTCATATTGAAAGTTTCTTCGTTTGCAGTGTCGAGTATGAACGGATACGAATGAAAATATCATACTTTAACAAAGTTGTTGATAGTGATTGAAATTAATATGATCATCTGATCTATTAACAGTTTCATTAACAGCTATTTCCACTTAACTAAAAGCATTATTGATTGATGTATTAGTTAAGTGTCATTATGCCAAAAACGATTATTACTGCAGTAGCAGTAGATCTTTGAATAATACTTTTGCGGCTAAGCGCACTTGATTGATTTTCTTGGGTCAGTGACTCCCGATTGTGATCGCATGTATTTAACCCATACACTCAGAGTTTGTCTTTAGTCATTTTTGTATCAGTGTTTTAAATGTCTGTCTCTGGTAACAGTATGTGTGTTTCATATGCTCCAATTAGTTAAAACCTTCTCATAAAGTAATTTCGTTGGAACAATGTAACGGATATGTACATAAAAAATGCACAAATTAAAACCGGGAAAGATCTCCTGCAACTTAATTTGATTAACTGGACATGTGTAAAATGTTTGAATGCAATGGCTTATAGTAATTCGGATCGAAGTGGCGATGATGATGATTTCAAAGTGAAATTTCGAGGTACTCAGATTGAACTTGAGAAATATGACAAAATGATTTCTCAACCCATTAAGGATACCAGAGTACAACCCAAAAGAGTCCAATAACTATTCTAATGAAGACGCTTTTGACTCCCAACCTACTCGTCATATGTTCCATATGTAACCCCCAGTGAATTGTGAATGTAAAAATCAGCTATTCATCAAAAGAGGTATGGACTAACTATTTTTCGAATGTTAATATTAGAAGTTTGTCTAAAAAATTTCGAAAAACTTAAAGAGTGTATAAAAATGATTAATCATGGATTGTACCAAGTATTGGTATTACAGAAACTCACCTTAAAGAGAAAACCTCCTGATGAAAGTTATCATTACTGGTTGGTTTATCGTTTTGGAATTCATAACCAGAGAAGGTCGTGGTGAAAAGGTGGAGTGTGTATGTTTATTTTCCAATACCGTAAATCACCAAATTAAGAAAGTGAACTATGCATTGCAAATCCTTATTTAATCGTGTTGATTGAAATTGAAAGAAATGGGGATATAACCTTAATAATAGTACATTGTATAGAGCGCACACCTCTATAGATGATTTTACTCAGCCTTGTTGACCCAAATTCAGACTGTCAGTCGTGAAAATAAAGTTATATCATGGGCGATTTTAATATAGATATTTAAAAAGGATGATAGGCTAGACCGACGCATGACTATTTGGACTTGGTTTATTCACATTCATTTATTCAACCATAAATAAGCCTACAAGAATTACAGAAAAATGCCCTCCGCTCTTTCTTCTTCCACCCATCATGCAAATTCTTTACGTCTTACTTATCCCCTGTTTTTCTTCATCACACCACGCTCCCCCATCTCACTTTAGCCGCCTCCATAGCCGCCCAAATATAATGGACTATTAATCATCAGGGATGCAACAAAACCAAACACTTCCGCACTTCCTCGGATCGTCCACCGTCGATCCTTCTCTACCAGTTCCCTTTCCTACTTTCTAACGCAAGAGGAAAAGGATGAAGGAGAACAGGAGTTGGGGACGGAGAGAACTCCTCCTCTCCCCCGGTGAAGCTTATACTCCTTCCCTCGCACTGTAGGTGCTTAGAATCGGATATCACTGAATTCATAGGTGGAAGTGGGGGGGGGGTCAAATTGCAAAGGTTTAATCAAGAATGTAAATAAGGAAAAGTAATTAATTACAGAAGCAAATTGTGGTGATAAGTTACCAAGTTAAACAAATGTTGCAAAAGGTTAAATGGGAAGAACAGGCATTGATGGACATGATGCTAATCAAGATATAAATCCTTATTGAAATATTACTAATTTTACAAATGAATGTATACCTTTAACGAAATGTAAAATTAAGAAAGAGGCAGGTTCCAAAAGTCACCGTGGATCACGAAAGGTCTCTTGTAAAGTATTAGCACCAAAAAAACAAATTGTACAAACATTATGTGCCAAAGTCCAAATGAAAGCGGTTAAAAAATTTAAAACATATCGAATAAATTAAATAATTTGATTCGAAAATCAAAACGGCGGGTATTATTTCAATTAATTTCAGTCTTTGCGAAATAAATGCAAAAAAAACTGGAAAACGATTAATGCCTATTATCGGTCGTGGTAAAATAAATTCACATGCAACCTACGGAATTTAAGATGGACACGGGTGACTGAAAATGTGAAACAATAAGACCCCAAGCGAATAGCAGATGAATTTAATAATTTTTTTGTCAATATTGGACCTAAACTGGCTAACAAAATACAACATTCTTTTTTTATGGCAAAAATTATTTTGATTACCTTGGTGAACCAATACTAAATCTGGCCTTATTTGCCACCAATAGTTAGAAGAGGAGATCATCAGATTTCAATAAATTCAATCCAAACAAGAGCCCTGATCATGATGGCATTGGAAACTTGATCGTTAGAAAGTAATTAATGAAATTCGTAAACCTCTACTTTTATTAATAGTCTATATCGACTGGAATTGTACCTGAGAACTTAAATTGCAAAAGTAGTACCAATATATAAGAAAGAAGCTCGTGATTTGTTTTCTAATGATCGTCTGTCTCTGTACTACCTAGTTTCTCCAAAATACTAGAAGATTAGTTTTCAATAGATGTATGTTTCATATTGATAAAAAATAATATACTTAAATACGAAACAAATTTGGCTTCCGCCCACACATGCCATTATATGGCAATTGTTGAACGTGGGGGATAAAATTTTGTAGTTCATAGAAAAAAACGAACATACACTTAGCCATATTTTTAGATTTATCGAAGGCTTTCGATATATTGATCTAAATATTGACATACAATTGGATATTATGGCTCAGAGGGATAGTTTTCTAGAATGGTTTAAGAGTTATCTAACCAAACGAAGCAGTATTGTAATTTATCAGTCCGCAAATCAGATTCAGAAATTTATGTGGTTGTCCATCAGGGATTCCATTTCCTGGGTCTCTGTTGTCTACGTTATGGAATGACATAACTAGTACTGATCATGTTAGATTTTATATTATTTGCTGTGGACACTTACAATTGTATATTCGCTCCGGAATTGTACCTAAAAATAGAAATAATTAATAAAGACTGAAGAAGTGAATAACTGGTTTAAGGCAAACAAATATCCGTTAATGCCAGTTAAAACAAAACTATATGATATTAGGAAATTCCCCTAGTACCTCGAAATATGTGGATCTCAAAATTGCTAACAGGGTCAGTGATTAATACACAAAATGTTTATATTCATAATATTTTCCAAAAATATAAAAGAGTTTTGGATAAACATTAACCTTGTAAAGAGTAAACAATACGAAATTCCTTGGAGTTTATAGATGAAAACCTAACATGGAATCAAACATATAGTGTTTGCTAAAATAATATCACGGAGGAAGATTGGTGTTGTTATTAAACAAGATGAAACATTTGTACCGATCGTATACTTTATACTCTGTATTGTTCACTTATTATGCCGTATATTAATTACGGTATTCTAATATGGGGGAATGCCTCAAGAGTATACTTAAACAAAATTTTCAGAGTTACAAAAATGGGCTTTAAGAACAATTTCTAATAGTCATTACCGAAGTCATTACGCTCCCCTTTTATCTCGCTATAGTATATTAAATTTTTGATACTACAAAATTAATAGGGACACACTTTATGTATAAGCATATAATCAACAGTTACCAGTAGTAAACCTTGATAGATATGTTCGTAAAAATGCAGAAGAATCATGATTATCACACGAGAAAGCTCAAAACTATAACATACAAAAGCCAAAAAATCATTTTTCTCAAAGGCCATCAGAAATTCTGGTCCAGCCTTATGGAATTCCTTACAAACCATGACTTGAACAATTCAAAGCAGTAAAACAACTTTCAAAAACCAATCAAAGCCCACAATCTAATTTTACAATAACAAATGAATTTTTCTGGGAGCATTGTATTTTGTGATGTCTTGAATTCGTTTTCTGTGTGTTCTGATAGTAAATTTTTGTCTTATTGTTGTTGGTGTTATGTTAATGTATCCAAAGGGGTGAGTGTTTTAGGGCCTAATTGGCCTTTTGCTCGACTCCTCCATATCACTGTTTTGTGTTTTATGTATTTGTTGTAGTGATGGAAAGAAAATTTGATTGATTTGATACCATCGCGTTGAGCCAATTGGTATGATTGTAAAATTACGTAATAGCTAATTATTAGAATTGTAGGAACCATGACTAGAGAAAATATAAATAAAGCAGATTGTGCCAGTAGTTAAATTGCCAGTATAGTTAATTTGGATCTCCAGAAAACGATAATTTAGTAAGTACAGCACGTATATTTACATATCACATGACCTTAAAAGCTATTTTGTCTTCTGTTATATGAAGCCAAAAGAGCTCAGTTTTTTAATCAAAATGGATCCAGCTTGTGGTCCAAAATTGGACATTTGTGACAGAGGACTATGTGATAATATTTTGTGGAATCACTTGCTGAAAAAAGGGTGCCGTCAAGGGACCTAATGAACCTTGGCGCGTCTCGTCTTGAACTGATGGACAAATTATCTTCAGAACTGCCCACCGAAAAAGGAACTCATTCTGAAGAAGGACTCTAAGCGGACTTTGTGGTGGAAAATATATTAGAGACGAGCGGCCTTTTTGAAATCTTCGCCTAAGGGACATAATCATTGAACAGCACCACTTCTTTTAAATTCTGGATATTAGTCGCCACTTAAGAGTGGACATCATATCGATGATTGTTAATTAATAAAGACCATCCCTGGGTCAAAACTCAGTGTATTTGATCGTTATTGTCATTGTAATAATTGTGTTGAGATTCCAAAATCGTAAACCGATCATTTTGAAGCAAACAAAAATAAATAATTTTTTTGTTATATAAAAAACACATGCACAAGGCTCGTTTGTTAGTGCTATTTGACCTTGTTGTCATCGTCGTGAGTGGTAACAGTATATTTTTAGAAAATACAGTCCCTGGTGTTTGCGTTATGATATCACTAGGCAAGAAAAACAAGAAAAATAACGGTGATCGTCAGTTTTCTCTTGGGACGTTGGGTAATTAAAGCTGCAATTGAGTGAGCAATTTAATTAATCAATTTCAAAGTTCAGACATAATGCAATATTCATTGGAAAAGAAGGCATAAGGAGGTTCAGTAGTTTTTTTTAATCTTTGAATAATGGGGATTATCAGCTATCGACGAATCTTTAATGATCAGACTGAAACAAGAAAACATGCCAAATGTATGTACCAGCCGACTATGTCTCGATGTATCCCAAAAGTAAACGTTAGGAATTTTTAATGAAAAGGTGCTCGGATTAGAGTGGTTGTTCAGGGCACCATGTGTCGAATTTTGATGCCCATTTGACTTAAATCTGCTGTAAGAGAATTTCGGACTACCCCCTTTTGTGGTCGAGTACTTAATAACGAAAGCACATTTGGTACTCGAAATCGCTAGTGAAAAAAAAGCATTCAAGTCGCTTGGGCCTGATAGTTAAGTGATTAGCTCTGCCCTAACCAAGTAGTGTGTGGGAAGAAGCAAGACTCGATGACATCTGATTATATTTCCCAATTCCGGTCCATTTGCAAGGAGGTTGCATTCCTTCGTACATGCAGTGCGCGAGTATTGAAACTGACCCGCGAAAAGCGAAACCTGAAGGAGGAAATGGTTAAAAAGTTGTAAAGTTTCAAAGTAAATTTGTCTAAAAGGTATTTGACCTTTGTCGTATTTGTAGCACTTTCAAAATAATAATTTAGATCAATAAATACCTCCCGAGGCTGAAAGGGTTTGTTTTTTCCTCGAACCCGAAACATAATAAAATTAAATATGGAGGTTTGAGCCAGATAAAAGGCAATTAAAGTCGTAACTTACAGTGCGGAAAAGAATTTCCGCACTTAAATCACTCTTTCAGTTATTAAGTACCCAGCTCAATAATAATGTTAAGAAGAGAAAACCACACGTTACCAACAATTATCGCGGTTTTCGGTTGCAGTAAGTGCATCGTGATGATGAATCCAAATAGGCTGCATAATAGTATTGACCTTATTAAAATACATATGTATTCTAGACTGTTAAACTAGGCAAGACGTTTGCTTATTCCTTTGGTTAAAGTGTCCAGAATCATAAGTACAATGGAAGATGTAAAGACTATTCACCCAATGTGTTGTTGGCTATCAGTACGAAGACATAGTTACACAACATTCCCGGGGATATGACCCTACAGAAAAAAAATGTATTTGTTTCAACACTTTACTCAAATGGTCTCGTCAGATTAAGCTGACGGCCGTATTCCATATATCGTTTAGGTGCCAGCTATAACACACTGCAGTTGTGTGGGACTGGCAGTTCCCTAACACGGGATTTCAAATATCTGTTCAATTACTTTGGCACTTGCCAAGCAGAGAAAGAGTGACTTGAATGTGGTTCGCTTATATATTTGAGCACAAACCACGCTTACCCAGGGGAAATCCGGGACGCAAATCAGTCATCAGATTTGTGCGAAATTTTATGGTGGCAGGTAATTATGACCATTTCTGTACAAATCTCAGCGGGCAATAATTGGAATCGTTCTCATCGCCGAAGCTAGGAAGAAATCGATATTTTTAGTACTTTTTCCAATGAAAAAATAAAACAGGGGGGAATGTTTTTTTTTATCACACTTATTTGGAGTGCCAAATTGATGCCTGCATTATCCTTTTTAAAGAGGGCAATGGCACATCAATGTGTGTGCGATAATGGTTGATTATTATGAGAGTCCTGGATATGGCCCAAACCATAATTAAGGAATGAAAATGAACCCTCACCAAAGTGGTACGAAAAGGAACGTAGGCCCAGATGGCGTGATGTAAAGGACGGTGTAATCGTCAAATGATTACCGTAAGCTAAGGGAAGGCGTCCGTAGCAACCCACCGCAGGGGGTGATGGGTGACAAAAGGAAAGATATAGGCCAGAAAAGAGGGCGCAGTGATTTGAAAAATAGCGGTTAATAAGAATGTAAGCTATGGATGCAGAGGTAGCGGGAACGATATACTTATAGGCCTATGGTGTGACATTGATACCATTTGGTTTAAGGGTTCGTAGTTCGCGATCCAAAAGGATTCGCGTTTCCTGTTGATATGTTCTGTGCGTTATGGATTGTTTCGATTCCAATGAGAGAGATATATGATACTGAGGACCGGGTAAATGAAAGTGATCGACGATTGGCAGTTTTTTGATTTAGTGAATATGTCAGACTTGGTATTGTAGTCTGATGGGACATGTCGACCTTCTATCTGTGTTTTGTAGTCTCCATCGGGGGGTCGAAAACCAAGTGTAAATTAAAAAAAAGAAAAAATTCATAATTAATTTTTAAAATCTATAATCGTCTGTTCCCACAAATTAAACTGGCCACTATTACATGTTCTTGAAAAAGAATAAAAGGTCCACTCAATTTCATGTCCCCAATATCATGACTAGGGGATACACATAGACTTCAGCAAACAAGGGAGTTAAAGATATTCAATTACTGGCCCGGATGCGGTGTAGAAAAAACTTCAAAATTCCATTCACATGGGAGTGCTGGACCATTGTTATATTGTCGCTCAGCTGAAAGAGATTTCAGCTGTTACGCTCTCCACTTTAGACTGAGTTACTTTTCAGGACAAAATACTTCACAAATTGACAACATCATTCACAGATAAATAAAATTGAGCTTTTATAGTGCGTGTGTTCAATTGAACTTTGCCATATTTTCGCATTTATTAGAAAAGGAACAAACATTTAGTGAACAAAAACATCATGAGAGAGAGAATGTTGCGGGGCAAGCTTTGACCTAAACAACGTTGTGCAGAACCAAAATACGCAACTTATGCTTAACGTCATGTTCTTTTCAATTTACCGCGTTTTCAAGAAGAAAATTTAGGTCAACGCCTATATAATGTAACACTGCGTTTAGTTATTGTGAGAGAGGATGGGAATTTGTCACTCAAACCCGAATTGTGGAGGTGGTAACACCTGGCTATAACAATGGCCCGACACCTGGCCCCTTGTAATATCTGTAGCCTCATGTTTTAGCTGAGTCTATACTATCCATTGGTCCTCTGATATTGGGAAACGAAATTGAGGTGACATTCTATATATTTTTAAGAAATGTGCCAGTTTTAGTGCGGGAACAGACAGTTAGGTGATCGTACTAATTTATTAGAATTACACTTGGTTTTCCCTTAGCTCCCAGATTGGGACTAACAGAATTTGTTATACAGTTGGCTTATTGTCCACGTCCCTATGTCTATTGGTGAATCTCGTGTTAAGAAGCGTAGTAGTTTTACCGACGTATTGCATGTGGCATTTCCTTTCATGTATAGATCAACGACCCGTCGGTTTTACAGTAATGTGAGTGTAATATGATCTGTTATAGGATATGATAGGATATGCCCTTGAAAGTGTGAGGGGGGGTGCAATAGGAGGGGAGGATGTAAGTGTGTCTGTCGTCGGCTTACTGTACAGAGAAGTCTCAATGCGATCGTCTGGATTTTGGCTAGTGTGTCGAAAAGGTACTTGTGTGAAGGAACTCGACAGGGGACCATATCCTATTACCACTCAAATTCACTGTAAAACCGGCCTGGGTCGTTTATCTTATGCATTACACGCAAACATGGAATATATGAGCCGTGATAATAGGCTAAAGACATCCAGTGATATTTATCCTAATTTTTGGGTGTAACGTCTAAGCTTAATCATATTTTGCCTTATATACATGAATCATTCTCGTACTCATTGATATTAAAGGCACAAAGGTAACAGACCGTTCAAACAGGGTGAATGACGTATTAGTATCACATCAACACATATCGTGTCATTTTAGTGTCACGACGATACTTTATTTCAATTCACTTTATTATATCATCATATACACGTTAGGGAAGAAAGCCCAGTTTTAGAAGTAGGGGGTAACAGGAGGACCTGAGAAAACCCCTAGTGCCGAGCATTTACTGGAAGTCAAACTCATCATAAATCGCCGGTCGGACTTATGTTCTAACCGTGGGACCACAGAATTGGCGAATCGAGGGAAGACCCACTTAGATGCGCTAACGCGATCACCGGTGGATGACAAGGGAATTAACTCCTGCGTGTATTCCATTGTGTTTACGTCACGATCCATGGTCTGCTGAAAAAAAAACTACTCCGGAAAGTTTTTATTATAAAATTATTAATCATTATGTTTACAGTATACAGAGTGTTCCAAAAAAAGTGCCACATTCAGAAATTATTTTTTGAAAGGTTAAAAGTTACGTGATATGGTTCTATGGGTAGAACAGAATCTTAGCTACATAAAAACTTTTCCCCTATAATTTGGACGCTTTTAGAGCAAAATTCGCGTTGGGATGGTTGACAAACCATTTGAAGTAGGCCACCCTTCTTGGAAGATAATTTGCAAGGAATGCATTCCTCTATTGGATGTGGTACAGTTGTCAGTCCAATTCTTATGATACGCTAAATGATGATGGAGTCAAAACTAATGCATTCCTTCTTGTGCTTGGATTTCCTTGGAGTGCCGTTCTTATGTTCTTGGTGTTTGCCCGAGTTCTTCCTGTCCTTTGCTTTTTTATTGTCACCTCATGTCTCTGGTATTGTCAAGTTTCATTTATTCTCTTCTTGTTTGGTTATTAGGAAAAATTGCTGAGAACACAAACGAATAGTTTCTTCATGGAGAAGCAGCGAGGGGCCGACCAGGTAACATCTTCAATCTAGAAGAGATGGTATGTGTGCGTTTTATTCCGTTAATGTAAGTATCATAAAAAACCGATCTTCTGCCAGTTCGAGTTGCGCGGCGTGCGTTTATATTCGCTTGCCTTGTAATCTAAAGGTCGTGGCTTCGATTCCCACTTCTGACGCAGATTTTTAATCTATTATTTCACACTTCTAGATTGCAATTAAACCTTCGGAGTCGACTGGACTGCGATTTGCACGGTAAGTTAAGTACAGGGTTACCTGGTTGGCTCCTATATAGCCGCTTATTTTCTACGTGGCATCTGGTCTGAATGAATGTTGTCAACTTAATCACACGCTCTTCAGTGGGGAATTATGGCTGTTGATGGTTACCAGGCTGGGATATAATGCAATTAAATATAACTTATTTCTGCAAGCAACTTTTGAGGATATTTGGTGTAAGTCTCACGAGTTTGATACGATGCGTTATTCTGCGTTTACTTTTTGAGGAGTGAGAGCTTTTTGTCCCTAATGAATTAACGTTGTCAAGCATGTGACCGAATCAAGTCCGGTTAAGTCAAATCAAATATTATTTTAGTCAAGCTAATAACGCAAAACACTTGTTATTGTTCTTCTCCCTATACTGATTATTTTCTTAGGTGGAGCCATTGAATACAGCACGTTTCTTAGCAACGGTTGCAAGGACACAGATTTGTTCCCAGAAACAAGCTGTTTAAGCCTATCAATTTAGGCTTTATTCAGCTTCTTTTTTGAATAAATGATGACATAATACGGTCAAAGTTATCTCACACAGTAGAAGCTCGAGTTCTATTTTATTCATGAACGAGCATAGCTCAATCTGATAATACCTGAAAGCTTTTCCGCTTTATAGACAATGATATGGCCCTGTAGTTCCAGTGCTTTTTTCTCCTGCATACAGGATGGATATACTTCTCAATAGCGTCATTATTTGCTGGAGTCAATGAATCATGGTACACCTCCTTTGGTCACTAATATTCAGGGGAAAATTATATGACATTTAATTCATTTTCATGAAAATATGCATATACTAGACGTGACACGATGAAAACTTTGCCGTTGAAGCCATATGAAATTTTCGTTCACTGATCCGCTAAATCCTTCAGTCCTTGAAAATGTATGCACTTATCCGCAATGTTGTGAGTTATGAATATGGGGCCGGGGGGGTCTCAAGCTACAAAGAATATCAAGCATTAATGAGCATTATATAGCGTGCCGTGTGCAATCAGCAAGACATCTCCCGATCGGGGCTTCTTCAACCAGGGCGGCATGCAGAAACAGTCAAAATTTCGAAGGTTTGAATCTATGCATAATGAAAAACGCCACAAGTTTATTACAACCGATGCAAGTCAAATATGGTACGAGTATAGAGGTTAACCTTCAGGATTTGCCATAAAAATGTCCGCTTAAGATAAAATGTTTGAAAGATGATTAGAGGGACATAAGTTCAAAATATTACTCGCCAAACTGTAGCGATCAAAGGCCAAAGAGAGAAAAACTGGACACGTAACGATGCAGTAAATCCTCTGAAACTTCATTTAGCATGTTTAGTGCATAGCCTTATGTCAGTTCGTTCAATTTTTGTGTTAAAAGCGAACTTAAAGTTGATTTTGTCTCTATTGGGGACATAAAATGAAAAAAAAAAAAAAACCATGTTGCCATTTTTTCTGAAGGGGGTAAGTGGGAAATCCAAGATGGCCGCCAAAATCACCTGTAGCTGGGCAAACAATGTATATTAAATAACACAGGACTAAATAAATGTAGTCCAAATGGTAATTTTAATGAGTGGAAATAATTTGCTTTCATATACTAAACATTTTATATATAGATTATAGGTAGTCCAAAAAAGTTATAAAACAATATGGCTGCCAAAATGGCTGCCAATATACCAAGGTATTGCATAAAATGCATGTAATGTGAAGCAAATATGTCGAATATCATATGCAATGGTTATAAACATGTTAATTGTTGGGACTTTGAATGACATATATCTATTTTCATACATGCATCGTATTTGAAATACATTTTCCATCTCATAATTTGCAATCCAAGATGGCCGCCTCAAAGTAGCCCTTCTTCAACATCATGCGCACATGCATTACTAATAACATATGTTAAAAAGGGTAAACTGTTAAATGTGCATCCATCTCCCCATACATCTAGTAGTTAATAACAATAGGCATTAAAGGGTTTTACTTTATGGATACCCATTGTGATTACAAAGTCTTTGTTTAGATGCTTGAAGTCGTCAACAAATCGTGATAAATCAGTTATACTTTTCTGAATGCATTGATATAGCTCACAACAGTCCTAACTACTTTAAGTTATTTATTTTAAGCATATTTGAGTCTTGAGCTTGGTCAACAACAAAATATGAAATTACCTTAAATCGAAAACAAATTACGATGACTCATATCTAAAATTCAAAGAAACACTTACCACTATTTATATTGATATCAAGAATATAGATAGTTATTGCCATAACCTGCGATTAGACATTGGTAAATTTATTCAACCTGTCAGGAATTGAAATCAGCCCCATTCCTTTTGACCACGAATCTTATCTCTTGGTCAATAATTAATATCACCATAGTTGTCCTATGTGACAATGCTTTTAATAAACATGAGTGACTGAATCAATGGTAAATTTGAAATGTGTCAAAACCCACAGCCTCCTCAGTTGTCATCTATTTGTTCAACATATTGCATTACATTGTGACATTCATATTGAAGGCAGCCACAGATTTCAGTGCAGGGAAACTTGTTTGAAGCCGGAAAAGGTACAATTTCCAGAGTCACAACCTTTTCTTGCATCCACATCTTTACTAGTTTGATTATGGCTTGTGGTGCTGGAGCATTCAAACATGTAAAGATGGAAGTACACAGACACTCTACAGAAAATGCATGGAAAGTAAAAGGACGAAAGCCAGATGGAATGGTATAAAAGAATCAGAACAGAAAGAACGTCATCAAATGGCTAGAGGTTAGAGCCGGATAGAGCCGGTGTAGAAGTAATTATCGTCCGGCGTACTCATAGTCCGGGAACATTGGTGAACAATAGGGCAATCGATTCCGTTGACTCTTCACTCAACATTAGTTTCACGCTTTATTCCGTTATCGTCTATGGAGCCCCGGACTGTGGCTTCCGCCGGACTATATCTGCTTTCACACCGGTCTTGGGTACAAAAAGAACCAAAAGCTGATCAAAGACATGAGTCATCAAGAGCAAATGAAATGCCTCACCGGACTAATAAAAGATGTGGATGAGGAGGACATGTTAGTCTACCTTTACGGATATGCGAAACAAGGGCAATGGTTGAACTGGGAGTCTGCCATGCAGGTCGACACATCCTGCTGTCTTTCCACATTAACGCAATCCATGATTAACTTCCATCCCCTGCCAATCTGAAGCTGTGGGGCAAGACCAATCTTGGACTCTGCCAATTACGTCATCATCGTCATTGTACACTGTCCCACATCCTCATGGTTGTCGCTACTCCTTTCAAAAAAGTGGAAGATACAACTGGCGCCATGACCAAACACTGAAAGTATTCTCTACAGCTAGAGGTGTGGCACCGTACGTCGTAGAGGCAAATCAGGAAAAAAAAAAAACATCGCACCTGAGAATCTGAACTCCATCTCTATAAATGCCTTTCGCACAGCTGATAGTACAGCTTATCGAAATCCAGTGTTACCAAGGCCTAAGACAGAACCAACCAACATTCTGAAGAATGACATTGAACTGATATTCTCTGATGATGAGGAACACAAACAATAGTGTTTTCCCGTCACATAATCACTGAGACACCTAAGAGACCAGATATCACCATCTTTTCTACCAAAACAAAGACAGTGATCATCGTACAGCTGGCAGTCCCTATGGAGGACAACCTATATCTAATGAATATGCAAGAAAGAAGTGCAAATACCAAGATCTAGTAGCTGACTGTGAAAGTAGTGGATGGTCTATATACTACTTTCCAATAGAAGTAGGAAGCAATACATCAGTCAACAAATGTACAAATCAGTCAAAATTGCACTCAGATCGATCTATGTCATATGGCTGCAGACAGAAGCTCAAAGGCATTCAGACAGATGGAGCTACAAGCAACTCCAGCAATATGCTCTGTGGGAAGTGGAATAGTTGAGCGCTCACAAAAAACAGGGTTAACCTGCCAAAGTCCGGTCCAAACCCAGAGCACATGTTATATTATATATGTTTCATCCTGTATTTTTTTTTCTTGTCCATTTGGCTGATAAATTGAACTTGAACCTCCGAACACACTAATCTAGACAAGAGATACTGCAAAAGGTTAATTTTCCCTACTTCGTCACCTTCACAGAGGGAGCTATATCAGGATTGCTTGTCTTAAAACGGATAAAAAATAGGCTCCGAAGGTGATGACAGCGCTGGTGTTCCACCAATGAACTATTCCTCCGAACAAAGTGGCATCAGTGAGAGTGTCCATCCATACTCATCTGGTGAAAGAAACCGGTCGACTAATTGGTGATGATGCCCATATCAGGGCAATGTGGGTACGATATATATGGGGAACTAGTGATATATATTTCAGTTGGGGGAAGACTTTCTCCTTCAGCTTGACGATTGGAGTACAAAAACAATCATATATAGCTCCTTGACCTTAGTGTGCACTTGCTACAGAAGCAGACGAACCTCTGCAACTGAGAAACAATCTCCTGAAAAGGAAGGTTCTTCCCCTGACAAGGCTGTGCCAATGCATTAAGGATTTCATCATCGTTACAGGACTTGAATAACTTAAAACACCCTTCCTTGGTCCTGCCAGCAAATTTTCCACTCATATCTGAGCGTAAACGGCATGGAAACCAAGAAGTGCTGAAGCGCGCTTGGCTCCCATCTTCTAATATATGGTCTCTGTATCATTCCTCTTCTTTCCCGTTTCGTGAAGAAAAAATGTTTGTATAGCCCGGTGTCATATATTACAGCGTACGTGTGACTGAGGTGGCCTACCACCATCGGTCTAATTGTTTTTTTTTTTTTTGGGTGTTCTCCATGGAGTGCTGTATGCATCATTTGTTTCAGCACTGTACCCAAATGGCCTCGTCTACAAGGTCACGGTTTATTCCGTACATGTTGCTATGGTAGCTAGGACACTCTCTCATGGGGGACACTCAGTTTCTTTACCACGGTCTTAGGTAACTTTGGATACAAATATATCATTAGCAAGAACACGTCAGTATCTGGTGAGTGTACAGCTATCTTGGGCGGGCATCCGCCTTGAATTGAACACGCAGAAGTCGTCTTCTTATCGTGTCCAAACACAGTGGTTCTCAAATATGATCCAGCCAGAGATGGTATACGTCTGGCAGCTTCACTTAAAGGCCGACTCAGAGATTTCTGATGAGGCGCCCTCAGATTTTCAAAAAATTGTGTTTTGATGTAAATAATGCTTGCCATATACTAATCACTGTGTGAAAATGCTAAGCTCAAATGAAGTCCTCAGATAGAAAATAACAGTTGGTTTAAAACTTCCGAGATCAGGAAATTTGTTATACAAGTATCTCATGGCAATTTATTTGGTACACATAATGTTTACTGCATCAAAACGAAAACTCGATCATCTCAAACTTTGGAATTGAGCATTCTAGGTGACTATCTTAGTTCTAGTTGATTATTGTTACTTAATATGATTAAAAAAAACTTATATTCCAGACCCCCCCCCCCCCTCTCTTGAGTCAGACTTTAATTACGCAGGTCCTTGCCTGTGCATTGTTGCTCCAGCAGTGGGCAGACCGGGAGATGTTCCATTGTCAGTGGTGCTGTTCCACAACACAAGTAGTGTCCTGATCTGTTTCCAATAGCCCCACTGTTGCCCAAGGAAACCTCAGATCAGCCAATTCTGGTTCTCAATCTTTATGTTGAGGTCTCGCCATTTAGCCCATAAGGAGTCAGCTCCAGGAGGGAGATGCTCACAGGTCAATACCAATAGATGTTACTTGGTTGATCGCATTTCTTTTTTCACAAGGCGACTCTATAAGCTCCAGAGACTGTTTCAAAAGGGTTGGACTTTGTTAAAGAAACTCTCTGGATTTGAGGCGGTTGGCGGAAGGATTGTCAGACAAGCAGGAACACATGAAGAAGTAGCAAGGTATCTGCCTCCTGTTCAGGTTCCTCAATCATCTGGTTCCTCAAATTATCTAAATTCATCATTGAATTTTTTTTTTTACTATATTTCTAGGTTTCTTTCTTGTTGCAGGATACCTTGGCATGTGGGGCTTGTCACTTTATCTTGCTGCACTATTGGTTTATCTTGCTGACATAATTGTTCTTGCAGCTTGCTTATATAGCTTCTATTCTGTTCTATTGGTGCTGTATTTGGCTAGTTATTGTTGTTATGTACCTGCCTTGCTTCTAGTTTTGCTCCTAAGTTGACCTATTTCTAAGTCCTTTCTTGTTTGGGTTGCTTGCGTTTGGCTTGTCTTTTTATCTTTCTACACTATTTGTTATCTTGCTGCAAATTGTTCTGTTAGCTTGCGCTCTATTCTGTTTCTAGTTGGTCTTATTTCTAAGTGCTTTCTAGTTAGGAACTGCTTGAATATGGGGGTTCTCTCCATATCTTGTGCACAATTGCTTTATCTGCTGCTGAGTTGCTTGATTTGCCTACTTGGCCTTCCATTAGCATAAAACACACATAAGAGGTAAAGAAAATAGAAAGAGTTTGTTAGAAACTTTCTGAAAAAAAACATCAGAATGTTCATGTCATGGTGTCATATCAGGCTTGTTGTAGGTAGATTCTAAACTTTAATTGACATGTTTACCAAGTCAATCAATCAATCAATCCTTTTATTGAAACTTAATCAATACAGCAGTACACGATAAGAAATATGCTAATACAGAGTAAAATTCAATATGAAAAAGTAATGTAACCAAGAGAAACTATTTTAAGTGGCAGTAAAACCAACATTTCAACCTAAAATTTAACTATAAAATAGTGATGGTGGCCAGTTTGAAATAAAGGGCAGCATATGAACAAGAAATAGCTGAAAAACAGAATAGATCATTCCAGTGCCTTTATGATTCTAGCTTCCGTATGGTAGGTTTAATAGCCAATTTGTGAATAGGACATTTAAACCAATTATTAAAAATTATGAAGGTAATAGCGCCATTTGAACTAAATGTCAGCCATGTTGAACAAAACAGCTGAAAAAAAACATAGAAATAATTATAAAGTTTTAATTATAATGATTCTAGCTTAATCTTGTAGGTTTACCAGACCAATTTTGCAAATAGGGCATTTGTAACCAATTATAAACATTGTCACGGTAATGGCGGCCATTTTCTGCTAAATGGCATAAATGGCAGCCATTTTGAAAGTTGAAATAGCTGGAAAAAAACATAGAATAAATATATGAATACAAAGGCCAACATGTTCATTGAATCTTCACCTTCAAAGTAAAAAAATTCGATTGAGAAATCGCTTTAAACAAAATTGAACGAACGCAATTTTGCCGAATATGGCGGTGTACTAATTCATAATTCCGATTTCGACGGGGAAAGAAGCTATCAAAATAGAATTGCTAAACCTATCCTTACGATGTCGTATGTGGGGAAATTTTTGCAGCTTCTACACATTTAATTACAAATTTCCAATGATTCAACAACCAAATATTCTGACGTCACGCAACGATGAATGAACAGCCCTCCAATCGATACGTGCGGCGAAATTTCCCACACAGTTTTGTAAGTGCGTGAGGACCACACATAGAACTGTTTTTGTTTTTTTTTATCATAAAACTCTATTTCGGAAGAATTAGTACTTGTCAGGGGTGCGCCACCTTTGGAAATGCTATGAGATCTCACGCTGGCCTATCATGTGGGGTGTTTCCGTAAAAGATAATGGCGATTTTACGAATTCGTGGAAAATAAAAATAAAGGCGGAGGCGAAGCCGAGATGCTCATCCAGGTTCAATACCAATAGAATGTTACTTGGTTGATTCGCATTTCTTTTTTCACCAAAACGCGACTCTCTTACGCTCAGAGACTGGTTCAAAAGGTGACTTTGCTATTAAAAAAACTCCTCTGGATTTGAGGCGGTTGGCGGCAGGTATCTGTCCAGACATTAGGGGACGCATGAAGTAGCAGCAAGGTATCTGCCTCCTGTTCATGGTTCCTCAATTCATCTGGTTCCTCAATTCATCTCAATTCATCATTGCTCATATTTCTAGGTTCTTTCTTGTTTGCAGGCTACTTGGCATTTGGGGCTTGTCCCTTTATCTTGCTGCACTATTGGTTATTTGCCTGCATAATGTTCTTGAGAGCTGTTAATCGGATTCCTATTTCTGTTTTTTTTTTCTATTTGGTTGCTTATTTGGCTAGCATGGTTCTTGTTACCTGCCTTGATTCTAGTTCTTTGCTCCTAATTGCTATTTCTAAGTTCTTTCTTGTTTGTGGTTGCTTGGCGTTTGGGCTTGTCTTTTATCTTTCTACACTATTTGTGATCTTGCTGCAAATTGTTCTTGTTAGCTTGTGCTTGCTTCCTATTTCTGTTCTAGTTGGTCTTATTTCTAAGTTCTTTCTAGTTAGGGATCTGCTTGACTCTTGGGGGTTCTCTCCATATCTTGTGCACAGTTGCTTTATCTTGCTGCTGAGTTGCTTGATTTGCCTTACTTGCCTTCCATAGCATTAAACCACATAAGAGTAAAGAAAATAGAAAGAGGTTTTTTTTGTTTAGAAACTTCTGAAAAAAAAAATCAGAATTGTTTAATGTCAATGGTGTCATTATCAGGCTTGTTTTATGGAATATTCTAACTTAATTTGCCATGTTTACCAAGCAATCAATCAATCAATCTAATTTATTTGAACTTCTGTTTATTTTCCACGATGTCGTGTGAAAACAAGCCATATTTATTTAAACGCACACTCGGTGTTACCTTTTGTTGTGAGTCTTCAAGCATGTCGAGTACTAAAACTTTTTTTTTCTTTTTACGGAATGTATGAAAATACCAGTAAACCCCAAACAAGAAAGAAGAAAGATGAAAGAAAATGTTTCTTCTACGAATTGTAGGAATCACCCAAACCCAAGAGCTGATGCATAGAGAGTGTAAGGGTCCTTACAACCTTAAGAAGTATTGGTAATAAATTTCGTTATGATTTTAAACATTGCCCTGAAATTTGCATGAGTACGTAAATTGCATCGTTAGGGAGGATAATAGTTCAAACCCAGTGTCGCTTCTGTGCTCACTCAGTCATGTCAGTGGTTTGGAAATAAGAGCCTCTGATACACGTACAAGTTTCGTGGGCACTTTTGGTTACAAGTTAACACCATACATAACTGCGGTGATGAAAACCACAGAGAATACAACAATTGATAGGCTATATTGATTTGACGGAACTTTGGGATTTATATAAGGAATATTCTACTTCTCGGCCTCAACGCCGTTGTGAATTCTTATTACAAGTTAAACTCCATGAACTTGCCAGTGAAACACAGAAAACGATAATGGGATATAATACATTGATTTGCCCGAAACTGGGATCAAAAGGATGAAATATTTTTTATTCTCCAGCTTCTACGTCATGTCTTGAATCATACTAAAGGAGCTAAAACACTGCCATCAGAAATCGATCGCAACCAAATCAGGAGAGTCTGGGATTTATACGTATTCAGCGTGTGATTGAACGAGCGAGAAAGCAAATGGAAATATCGTAAAACAATGAGATAAACGTGAAACTAGTGGGAATAATATCGTCCATTAGAGCCAGAACTGGCTATGTCCAAAAATGAATTGTGAGATAGACATTTCAAGTTTATTTGATTATAGCTAAAAAAGCAGGGAAAACAAGTCTAAGGCAGGTATCTGAAAATCTGGAAGTAGTAATCTTCCAGGTTTATGTTACTTACACTTTTTCAAGTGGATAATTTATATAGGCATCATACTCGTTGATCCATGAATAGTCGAAAAATGCGAAAATGGACATAGCCAGTATGGTTTTAATGGGGCGATATAACATCCCCATGATAATACTGCTAAATCGTCTTAACGGAGACCGAATGTTAGAAAGGTAGGCCTATCAATTTCATAACACTTGGTGTGACATTCACATGCGAAGTTCCATCAGTAAATCATTGTTTAAGGCCGAATACTGTTTCCCTACTATTCATGGTAAATCATGTTTTTATTACACTACTTAAACACTTCAAAATGTTTAAACAGTCACACAACTGAAGGTATATGGAGTGTTTTTTTTCTTTTTTTGTTTTTTAAACCACTAAATAGTTAATTTCAACATTTAGGCCTAATGGATAGAACATACACATTCAATTGTTTGCTTTATAAATATGTGATTATGTCTAATTTCCAAAAGAACGATTAAAAAGTAAGGAAGATGTCATTTACGCTAGGGGAATGGAGGATTTGAGGGAGAATACGGAAAAAAATGTAAGCAAGAGGGGAGTATGAAAATATTCATCACGGAGAGAGGGGGAGCATAGGAGTTTTATATGGTAAAATCACTCCTAATATCAAGGAAAAAAGTGAATTTTTTAACGGGAAGCCAAGTGAAAACGCGATTTATTTGGCCAAAAAAGAAATCCTCCATTGCCTCCCGCGCATAAATATTAACCGATCCCTAAATACTACTGTTTTAGATAAAAAAATTACTACGTTGTGGTGTAACTTATTAACTAAAAACGTGTGCTTAAACGTGTTAACGAATCATAAAACTGTTTGATTTACGTGTAGTCCACTGTTTATACTGAATACTTGCACTGAGTATGATTCCACTCCGTGATTTTAACATTCTCTTACAATTAAAAGAGTGGAACCTTCAGAGATACAAAGTAAAATGGTTACAAACGTTACCAATAAACTCAAGATCAAACTCAAAAGGTGGAATTTTGTTTTTCCTTTTTCTGCCCTTGTTGGTTGAGCCAGTCCTTAGGCCTAGTAAAAAATCAAATAAACCAAACATAAAACCTGTACACAACCCAAAACAAATAAAGATAACAAAAAGATTGAATATGGAAATAACCTATTGACTTAGTATTAGATGTTAACGTAATAAAGTATTACCAAATATAAATACGCAAAGTGAAATGAAACAATTTAAACATGCGCGAGATTAAAGTAATAAACGACAACAAAAGAAATACAAAAATAAAAGCAAGAATAACTAACACAATCAAAACAAAAGAAAAAATATCCCAATCTGTCATACGCCAAATGTCAATTTAAACGCATTTGACACACGCCCTTTTATGTTAAATTTGACGAAGATTATGTATAGGTCTAAGGGGATTTCTTGTGAGTATAATTAAGTAGTTACCAAGTAATAATTAAGGGCCGTATTCTCAAACGCTGTTTAAAATAAACGGTGGTTAGGCCTAAACTGAGGTTAGCTAAACTCAATGTAAAAAAAAACGCAGGTTTAAATATTTTAACAAGTAGTTGAGATAACCAACCTGTATTTAACGCCGTAATATCATTCACCGAACTGGGACTTATCTTCGCCTATAGACCAGTAAATCCTACGTCACTTTCTTTGTTGACTGCCAATCCATACCTGCCAATCGTTATGGCCCATAGTATTTAAAACTCTAACAGATACAATGCCCAGTGGTTTTCACAGTCAGGCCGACCTAGTTCAAGATACCAAGGCCCTAACATGTTTACAAACATTGCTGTTCAAATGGTCTATATACATTACGTGTGCCCGTTGAACAATGCTTATTTGTCAGACAATGCCTTCCGTTGTTGTAAGCTGTGTAAAAATGCTATTCAGGAAGCCCACGGGTAAAATTTCAAGAATGTCGCGTTACGCAAGGAGCTTAGAATTGATTGAATTGGAGAACAAAAACAGGCTATTTAAAACTGTTTTATGTCGTTTGTGCCGCACTTGCTATCATTCCAGTACTATAACAGCATAAACACGAACTGAAAATAGAATTCAAAGGGAAAATGGACGAGAAGAAGACGAGAAGAGAATCGAAGAGGTTCGGAAAAGAAAGACAAGAGCAATAAAGACGGTAACTGGTCTAACCACGAGTATCACATAAAGCTGAAATATCAGGCATTTGATTAAAACGTGAATAGGGTAAACACGACCTTAAACTGACAACTGACCAAGTGAAGTGTACAACGTTTTAGCATGTTTAACAAGTTCGGCTAAATGATTTAAAGGGTTTCACGGGTAACCATGCTTTGAGAATTGCGTTTATTTAGCGGGCGTTTAAATTGCGATGTTAACCAGTGATTAGCGTTAAACATCGTTTGAGACTACGGGCCTAAGTCAAAGAATTAATATTTGCGTAATACTTTATCGTTCACGTGACAGCTCTGAGAATGCACGCAACAAATAAATAACAAAACAATAAAAGCAAGAAATAAACTAACAACAATCAAAACAAAAGAAAAATATCCCACTCTGGCTCATACGCCCAAATGTCAATTTAAACGCATTTGACACACGCCCTTTTTATGTTTAAATTTGACGAGTTATGTATAGGTCTTCTAATGGGTGATTTTCTTGTGAGTTAATAATAGTAATTAATGAATTAAGTCAACGAATAATTATATTTTCGTAAATACTTTAATCTTCTTGGCTTTTCTTTTGAAGCAACCTATATAACGTCATGGCATTGTTGTGTTTTCCATTGTTTTGTACGAATGCTCGAGTTGACCAATAACACTCCATTCGTAAATGTAAGAATTGGAGACTTTATTAAAAACTCTTCCATTCGTACATTTACGAAGGGAGTGTGATGTTCTAACTCTACATTCGTGCAAAATAATGGTGTGAGAGCGACAACACAATGCCGTGACGTCATAGGTTGCGATTAAATAAGGTGGAACATTTAACACAGTGCTTATTCCGTGAAGGGAACCTTCCGATTCATAAGTGAGTCAGTAAAGTTGTCAGATGCGTTATATCATGGAAACATATCTCAATGCACGGATCAGCTGTGAGATATGCTCAAGTTGAGCCATAAATTATACATTAATATGATATACTTCTAATATATAGGTAATATAGACATTTAAAGCTAGTAGTTTTTCCAGATGTTGTGCAAGAAAGTGGTACTTCCAGAGTCTTGAGCTTTGATAGCCGGATTGAAATTCGATATTTCTTCTTTACTCTAAACGTAAATTGGTTATGACCAGTTGCACGACCTCTTAGAGGTTTATATAATACTTAAGTTTTAATCAATTTGATGGGTCTGTTTTGTTGGGTGTATATATGGTACCGTGTACAAATATTAGTACAAGATACAAAAGGGAATTCCCATGGGCGTATTTTTCACACGGACTTTTAACCCTCGTCTACCGAAGGGGGGGGGGTGTTACCATCCCCCCTTCAGGTTTTTTCCCTGGCTTGCTAAAAAACCTTTTTTGGGTGTACAAACATCATTTAATGTAATTGTCAATGACATGTTCCGCTCCTTTCATTCAAAACAAACATCCACGGGTATAGGTTAAGATACAGGTGATCCCCAAGTGATGGGTTGGAAGAGAAGTACCAAATTGCCTAACACAACACAGGGACATCACAGACACTTGATTTTGGTACCAATAGATAGCTATGGTCCTCCTCTTTCCAAACAGTACCAACATGCCTCGCATTACGTCAGAATTACGTCATTAAGTTCGCATCATGTCAGCAAAACTGCCATTTCCATAGACACACACAGTGAAAAATTCAATTTTTGACTCTTCTTGATGGGAAATGACTAGTTTTATATCAAGCTAGAGCTATTATTATTCATATAAGGTTGTTTGAGTCGTTTAGGTTTTTTAAAATTGCGAAATATCAATTTTCACCCTATAGCCAGTATTTTCGTACTGTCCTAAAAACAGATGACGTCATGGTGACGTCATAATGGGGATGTTGGTACTTATTTTGGTACCAATGAAAGAGGAAAACTCTAAGCTTCGTTGGTATTCAAAATTTATGGAATGGGGTGTGTTCAGTAACGGGGGTCCTCCCTTCGGGAGTTTTGTTACAAAAAGGTCAGGTAGACGAGGGTAATGAAATAATGATATCAGTCAGTGTTATATAGGCTAATATTCCGGTCAACACAACAATTAACGAATCCCGGTTGGCAGATCTTTGAACCATACAGACGTCAGGTGTTTAATAGGTTAACGCTATGAGTATTGGGGAAATTTTAATTCGCAGCCATGGAGTACTTTGAAGAAAACATTAGAGAATTGTGATATTGCGGTGATTTACCATGATACGTGATTCAAATTGAATGATATTTAGTGAGCTTAACACATATGTCAACCTCAATTCGTTTTCTTTTTTTAGGAACATTAAAACATCGATGATTCAATAATCACAGATAATTACTGAACTGAAGAGTTAAAGGGGCATAAGTCAAACATTGAAAATCATGTTACAAAGCCCAAGTTTTCGACATTGCAACATAAAGGGTATCCGAATTCCATAGGGTTTCTAGTGACCTGTGAGTATCAAAAACCAATTAATTATGTAACTAGACCTAATATTCATGTACAGGTCATGGAAGTCATTGACCTTTTAATCATTATCGATCATAGTTCGTGATGCGTTTGGTTTTGACCTCATAACAATCAGCCAGCCATTCACCGTAGCTATAGGAGAACGACACACTTTTAAACCTCCGCAAACTGACATTGCTGTAGATGTTGACCACACAACACATACCACATTTTAAGTTTTACTTCTACTTTTAAACCTCTTGTATCCTGTAAGCTTTTGTAAATAAAGCGCGTCTGAATAGAATTTTCCCTATAATTAAGAAACGGGCCCCTTCTTTGACAGAAAAGTAAAACTTTGAACGTGTAAATGGGACTAGTGCGTAAATAATAATTCAGACGATCGTTTAGGTATTTGAGTGTGTGTTTTGTGTGCGCCAAGTCGAAACTTACATTTTTGGCAAAATGGAAGTTTTACAACTGTGAAATTACCAAAAACATCACTTTTGTGATAGCTATTAACCAATGAAAAATTGAACATGTTTATAATAAATTTTCAATTGTGTAATATTCAAGGAAACAAAATACTATTTTTCAAAATATGATTGAACATTTGGTCCCCAATTTCAGTGTAAAGCAGATGTGGTCCAGATCCACGCAACGACACCAAATTAATCATAGCAGTGCCTTAATATACATCTAAAATGTCAGGATTTAATTCACATTGCGCAAAACGCCATTTTCGTTTTTCTCCTCCCCCAGTAAACGCTGTGGAATAACATGTTGAGTAGCGTTTTGACGTTAGACTTCGACTTAAACGACCGACATCTTCCATATGCCTACAACCACTTTTATTGCCCGGTTCTCATTTGTCCTCCCTACATCCATGTGCAGTAACAGAACTGGAATGCCTTTTCATTGGCACAGGTTCTCTATATTTGAAAGGACTCGCCGCAGGCGTGGCGGCCAGCTTCATTCATAAGGGCGCAAAACTGCCGTTCGAGTCATGGGACGCGCCTGAACAGTGACCGATACGTTGAAGTCACTGTGCGCGTTAATAAATAGATCAGTGAGTGGCAGTGGGAATTCCCGTACAGACCCGCGACCGATCTAAATTGCATGCTTAGTCGGTGTGTGGGGTGATAAATTGTGCTGCCCAAAAACAATCATCCAATCTTTTTTTAAAGGATCCGGACATGAGAGGATTGCTACCTGCAAAGCAAACGAATCACCAACGGTGGTGCATTAGGCCCCGTGCTTAGGCTACCTGGTACATGATCCGCAGCCCCGTCCCCCGTCCGCAGCTATAAATAAGCGATTGAACATGAGGTCAAGCAAGCATCGTCAAAATGGAATCCACTGTTTTGTAGGACGTTTTTTCATTACAAAAAAAATACTTACATGGAGTTGATTGCTTCAAATCCAAAGGATTCTTGAGTATTTGAACAAACATCTTTTCGACTTTAGAATATTGTCAAGTTTTCGTGATCACGTGCTAAGCCTATGGGAACGGCAAAACCGACGCTATCTTGGCCGCCCCCCCCCCGATCGCCGGATATACTAAGAAATGAAGGACGCCTTATGTTTGTTCATAATTGAAATGTTCCGCATTATAAAGCGAAATCTCAAAGTAAATCGTCGCTAGTTTTCAAAATATCCACTTTCCATAAAATTCCCAAAAAGTCGGTTTTAAGTAATCATGGTAATATAAGGCGTCAATTGAACGTAATTGAACATTTCCAGATATGACACCCCTTTCCCCCCTCAAGCACCACATTGTCGCTTTGCTTTGGTGTGCGCTATATTATTTAGCAATATATATATGAGTGGATTTCTGGTTCTTTTAGATTTTTTTTACTGGCGGGGCTGAACACTTAAGGAATTTGCCAAAAACAAACAACAACCTATGAATTACATTACATACCAATACCACATGTCAGATATAAATAGCGCGGTCATTGGCCAATTTGGTTGTATTTCCAGGGGTCTGCTTGGTGTGAAGACGGTTATATGTAATCAAAATTAGCAGCATAAGCTAAATAGGTATTTGGTATATTATAAAGGGGCTGTATTCATCATAACAGCTTTTTGTAGCTTTAACACTTAAAACGCGTGAAATAGGGGGGGGGGTTCGCTAGGGAACATGTTTTTGTTTTTCGCCGGAGATTTTTAACGCTTTGCAATATATTTGGATTTATATTTTTGTATCAGTCTAACTTTTAGTGCGCTTGCATTGGTGCAAAAAAAAATCACATTCAAATCCATCGAACGGAAGGCCCATGGACAAAATGAAAATATTATTAGAGTTACTATGATTCTGATTTCATACAGGCCAACAAAAAATTGTTGATTGGAGTAACCGCCGACCCTAAAAATTTCGGCCCCGACACTAGATTCAAAAAAACGAAAATCGAGGAAATCGTAAGGGAATAAAAAGGAAATAACGAAAACAAAACATCAAGCAAATTTTTTGCAGACAATAAGAGTACGGTGCTCCTTATAAACGGCTACTAGTTAACGCATCAAACAATTGCGCTCGCAGATGCAAAATTGTAGCCTCCAGACCACAAACAAAACCGCTCCGTTGGGATTCTGGTTAAAATTTATGCGCATGCGTACTGATGTTTGAGTGAATTCTATTTTTAGATGCCGGTAGCGGCGGCGATTCAACGGCAAACAGCGCCGAAACTTTGAAGTACAACCAATACCTTTTCGCGTGAAATTATTTACAGAAATTGTAGGACGAACATGTCAAAGAAGAAACAAAAACCATTGAGGCTGATGACGAAATTAACGGTAAAGGAGTGGAAATTTTTGATCCTAAACATGCACCTATTTGCCGCTGCCAGGCGATTCACCGCCATCTGAAAATAGGAAGCTTTGAAAAATAATAAACTACATGCAGGGGGTGCAGGCCAAGAAAAACGTCTACTATTATCAAAACTTGATTCCAAGAGTTTCAAGCCCTAAGTAGGTTGCCCTCAATAGATTTTAAGATAAATCCACAGTGGCCTACGTAGTTTTTGGTAGCTATTGACGTACAGTATAATAATATGCAAAAAACTATCCTATTTCGTCAACCAGCTGGGCCAAGATAGATGGTTTCGAACAGAAACCCTTACATGGCGTAAGATGCGAATTATTATAGAGGAAAGTGAGAGAATCTTGGTAGTAATTAAGAAACTTGAGGTTGTCATCCGATACGCACACACGTGTGCAGGCGATAAGTCATATTGTAACAATGGTCAAATTATGTCTACTGAAAGTTCTAATAAAAGACACTTACATTTCAAAACTGCATGGGCAAGGGTGAGAGGTAGGACTTCTAACTATAATTTTGCCCCGATCTTTCGTTTAAAATTAGTTGCATGTTGAAAAAAGGCATAAACTTTGGAAACCATATGTCTTTTCAGAGTTATTGACTCTAGGGCGCGCTGGTATTTTGGGTTGGCGACGGAGGTCAAGGATCAGAAACGAATCCCTCCCCCGCAGAAGCGAAGTTCATTATTTACACAATAATCACGTCTATTGCCGGTTGAAACGCGAATACAAACACGTCACTGACCGTCACATGTATGAAACACGTGC
>JAMKCH010005588.1:0-33308 GCA_023653785.1 Ophioderma brevispina
GCTCGTTAGAGGTAGAGAGCGGGTGTGGTGAATTATCGGATTGTTCAGAAATATTAAAATAGTTAGGAGAGGTTGTGGTCGGTTTAAATGATCGGATTGTAATTAGACTGAATCTGGTACGAGACATTCGTTCGTGTTACAATGCTGGTTTCGGTCTCTGATATAATTATCTGTGTCTTCGGTAGGTACGATCGCAAGACCACCATCCTGATACAGGCCATTGGTATGGTTTCTCTATGTCAACGGTTTTATAACAAGTGCCTCGGGTCGGAAACCATCGTGGAAAACGGGACCGTCCAGGCACACAAAGGCCTTTTTCTTTGTCTTTCGATTTTTCCACAGACAATGTGTCCGTATTCGAAAGATTTCGGCACCTCTTTGGGTGCCAGATCAGATTTTATTCATTCTAACCGTGCCTCTAGCGGATCTTGCCGAGCTTGTGATACTAATACAGATTTCTTCTTGCTCGGTTCTTTATGTAAAGAGCTCACCATAATCAGGCGCAAAGGCGGGCGGTCTCTTTATCACTAACTACTGAACACACCCTATGCTCTGACCAGAAGTCACTGTCTGACCTTTTAGATTTTTCCGCCTCGCGGCGACCTTAGGATGATTTAGCGGGGGGGCGATTTTGAATAATAAGCCTGAAAATCTGACAGGCCATTATGCCCGTTTACTAAATCAATCAACCGATAAGGGGAGCACAAAAGGATAAATGGATCGGTTAATAGCAATAAAAGGATGGGTGAATAAATACGCTACGCTGTATGCGTGTGGTTAGGATAAACCTGTAAATAGAAATCAAGAAAAGAAAGCTATAAGGACGTAGGTAGTACGTTGGACTAATAGTACAGCTAAACAACATGGCCGCCCAAATGGCGACGATACAAGATAAACTATTATGATTTGGGGTGGCTTGAAAGCCTAGAAATTAATAAATAAATGGTCAAAGGACCAACCAAACGCTAGTAGTAGTAAAGAATTTAAATTGGAGATACAAGATTGCTATAAACAACAGTATAGCATACGGCATAGAAACCCGTCAAAGAGAAGGATAAAGTTAAGCAATGACCTATCTGTTTGAAGTCCGGATGAGAAAAGAGGAGGAGGAGGTGACGTAGGGTGTGTTGGGAATGTGCGGTACTGTGGTGGGATGGGCGGTATGTCATACTTACGGTGGTACTATATTACTTACTGTCGGAGATCTTCGGCATCTTTGCGGAGAAAGTTCCCCACGTATATTTGCATCATTAGTAAGTATGTTCCCCTCCGCAATAGACCATCAACTTCACACCCACCCTCACTCCACATTGCTCTCTCTTTCCTCTTCAGAATCCCCATTCTGGGCCTTCCATGTCAACATTCGAAATGTGCAAACCGCATCACGTCGTGGATTTTTTTTTTTTTTTTTTTTAATTTTTTATCTAATAATTATGTTTATGCTCATAGAAAGATTCCTGAAATTTTGAGCGTGATATTCCATTTCGTTTTCCCGCTAGAGCAATTGGAAATTAGAGGTGTCACCATCAAAGTGCAGTCCCGATTAAAAACTATGTTGAGAGGGTCCCAGATTAGTAATGAAGTCCATCTAAACTTTTAAAATCACTATCTAGAGGTAATATTTGGTGGTTGAATTCAAATCTGGCATCAAAATTCATAGCGTGTTTACTTTTTTATAGTTAATGAGGTGTAAATATCACTTTGTTTCATGCGACGCCAGGTTTGGGGGTCATAAACTCCAAAAGTAAGAATATTTTAACTATGTCCATCTTTTAGTCAATCATCGTTACATAGTAATCTTTCCACCAATACAATTATGAACACATTACAAAAGTAATAGGTGAGGTACAGACTTGAAAATGGTAATGTTCTTTGTTGTCACATTTGACGCCCCCCCCCTGAAAACCATGTTGACTTCGACACCACCACTCTACTAACTGTCATATTCTTTGAAGCGATCTCTTAAACAACTTTCATTGAAAAGAACTAGCTTGGTGGTCTCCATTTTTCACAACAAAAATACACACTCTAAGTAACTACAGAAAGGTATATATGACCCAGAGGTCATTGTAACATGCACAGTGTAATATCACCATATACATTCTATTGGGATATCAACAAAAGTATTTTTTTGTGCCTGAAAACAATCAAGACACCAAGCTGGTTCTTTCACACAATAGTTCTTAAGTGATGTATCTTTCAACATCCCCAAGAAGAGGGTTTGCTGTGAAATGTCAACATTGATTTTCCAGGGGGCCAATATATGTCAAAATGCAGAATTATTCTTTTTCAATAGGCTGTTACTCACTTATTACTTACATAATTATTTACTATTGTACTAGTAGAAAGTCCTGGCAGTGTGACCAAAATTAACAAAAAAATTGAAAAAGTTAAAAAAAAATATTGTTACTTGTGGAGTTCTGACCCCCAACTTGGTCCCAGAATGAAGATATTGCATTTTTACTCCCAAATAACTTTAAAGGAGCATCACTTTTTGATGCCATATTTGAATTCTACAACAAAAAAACCCGCAGATAGTAATTTTCAAAGTTCTGGAGGGTTCCATTCAAGTTATGGCCCCTCACATATGTCTTTCCATCACACAACAGCATTTTTGGTGGTGGACCCCTAAATTCTGATGCTCCCTGGGGAAAACGAAAGGCGGTATAAGAGCAATTTCAGGATTTTCATTCTCATCAATATCTATCATTAAACAAAAACGAAAAAACCATGATGTGCTGCGGTGCACACACCATCTCATTTTCGCTCAGACACATGTCTCGCTCCCATACAGCATCACTCGATCTCACACAACTCTTCAACCCATACTACCTTGCATCTTCAAAAGATATCTTTCCCTTGCAACACCTCCCCACATTCCAGAACTTCACCTACCCATAACCTAACTCTAGCTTCACAGCCACCTCGCATCCACCATCCCCCTAACCCTGTCCCCATGTATGTGAACTCCTTCACTGATTCCACCTCATCACCCCATCTTTTCCTCCGTTCCATCCCCACCCCTCCCAGCTCCCTTCTTTCATCTTCCGCACATAAAATCTCTTGCAAACTTGTGTCACTCTCTTCAGCTTTGTGCATCTCCCCATGGTATCCAATTGGCACACATGTCTGGTCCCATACCACATTGAATTTGCTTATACCCTCTTCCCACACCACACCCGCATGGGGGGGGGGGGGGGGTTTTTTCTACACTTACTCACTACTCACCTCCCTCTCTAACCTGCTCACCACACTTTTTGTTTTCCCCCAATTTTTACCTTCAACCCTTACTCTCAAACTTTTATATTTCATCAATTACTTGTACATAATAGTTTTCGGACTTTTATTGCCAAAAAAATCCATGTATTGGTTATCTTTGTTACTGGCATGTATTTGCTAAATAACATCAAAGGTGACTGGCTTGAAATCTTGTTTGAAAGACAAAACCGTAAATTTTATCAATAACTTTAGTACTTTAATTTTCATGTGTGCATATGAAAAAGTCTTGACTTGAGATAACAAAAAAAAGTCCTCTGCTATGTCCCAGATTTAAGGCACAATTTTCACATCTTCACCGCGTGAGGTCAAAAAAAGTCTACACTTCCTTGATAAGTTTTGATATTCCATGTGACTAATTTTTCATGAATGGTTGTACCATTTGATTAGATTACATCTTCATGCATCTTTTGATACCAAATTTATGGGGCTATGGTGCATGGGTGACTGCACAGGAGACAATTACTGAAACCATTTCCAATTGTGGATTGCGCCACTGTACACAATGAAACACTCTGGTTCGAATCAGGGTGATGGTTTCTCCTTATTACTACCTATGGCTTAATTGGCCCAATCACAATTGGACATGGTTTCAGTAATTGTCCCCTGTGCAGTCATCCATGCACCATAACCTCATAAATTTGGTATCACAAGAAGCAGGAGGATGTAATTCTATTCATAAGTTACAACCATTCATGAAAATAGTAGTCACATGGAATATCACAACTTATCAAGGAAGTGTATACTTTTTTTTGACTCACGCTGTAGATTAACCCTGCTAGGGAAGTGATGGTTAATGAATTGTACACACCTGTCCCTGATATAAAATTTCCACATTTTATTTATTCTTTAGCATTTCCAAATGTGTTCATCGTTGAAGCTGCAATACATGAATGTACTTTTGTACGCCCATACAAGCTCATATATGTATGTATGCATGCACGCTAGCATACATGCACAAAATGCATGCACGCATGCACACACACACACACACACGACATACATCCCACACATCACCATCATATCCTTGATTACTGAAACCTTTAAGTCAACATTCCATGTTTAATGCTAGTTAAGGGGTTACCATGTGATGCACAAAAGTCTTATAGCTAAAGATGCACATGGCAATTGCTTGGCACAGATATACTGAGAAATGTGATTACTTTCTATTCTGACCTGTTTTTTGGTTGTCATAGCAACCAGCCAGTTCAAAGATGCCAAGATTTCATCCCAAGCATGGTTTTAATACACCCAGGTCCGATTTGATATGTTTTTCGTTTTTGTGGTAAAGTGAATTTTTGACTGAACATATGAATAATAAAACCTAGTACAAGTAGTAGCCTTGGAGTTGGCTTGTGCAATCATTATAGAAATCCCTTCAGTAAATGTGATCAGAACTTCAATTCAGATGTTAAAGGCACAACAACAGATTTTACATTTAAGTGTTTCTAAAATGTGAAAATTCTTATCTTTCCCCTGATATGTAAAATATCCCCATCAAGGATTAGGCTGAGAAGTATTTATTTGGTACACAAATTGTGAAATTTATCATTTCATATCTATAGATACAAATAGAAAATTCAGTTTGTTTTTTTTATATTGAAATATAAGGACATAAAAATCACCCTTTGTTTTCACTTTTAGACATTTCTGTAGCCAAATAAACAGGGAGAGATCTATTTGATGTGTATTCTATATTGAGGGCTTAAAGGCAGAATTTAGTTAGTCCAAAAATATCATTTTGAGAAAAATGTGTTCAAAGTTTCTACAAATCAGAAATTTTAATTCACAATTAATCCTTAAAGGCGTATTTTGTGATTCTAGCCCCTTCTGTTTTATTCATTGGTCACTAGTTATCCTTGAGAAAAGCTTATGCACAACTTTTTAGCTGATCCCAACTTTGCGGTTTTGTGTTATGAGCAAATGCTCCTTTCCCATGGTCCCATAGGCCACTGTGCTATAATTTCTGTCCGTTTACGGACAGAAAATACAAAATTGCGATTTACTTACAGACACGGCCGAATTTGTACATAAGATTTGGCACACATGGATTACTTATGTTAACGGTTCAGATGATATTAAATTTCAACTTTGTTAGTTAAGTCGGGGGACGAGGCTGTGCTCCCGAATTCCCGTTTAATGTTGGTCACATGTAGGTCTAGAACTAGAGCCAGGTGTCCAACCTTTTTGACACAAGGGCCAAATTGTTTATAATAATCCAACTTTGCGGGCCTCAAGTAACTAATTGTGGTCTCAAGAACAGGGACCCAAAGCCATACCAGAGATGCGGATTTTTAGGTCAAATTTAACACAAATTTGCCATTTTTCATAGAAAAGTTGACCTTTTTAGCAAGTTAGGAAAAAGTGAGCTTCAGATTGAGGAAATTGGACTAATTTTCCAAAACATTTTAGAAAATTTTGGAGATTGCAGATTGAGGAGATTGGACTAAATTTCCAACAAATATGTAAACATTTTGAAAAAAGTGACCCATTTCTACACCAAATTGGCATGAAAAGGGGTCATTATTTACCAGAAGGCTGAAAATGAGACCCACATTAACAGCATACAAGTACTCCGGAGTATTCCCCGAGCAATAATTATCCATACAAATCTGTTGAATCTATTGTGTTAAGAGTGGCTGTAATGCAGGGATAATCTGCACGCCTGCAGTGTGTGGCGGTGTGCTTGTGGACGGTATGGTGGAAAGGGGTGTGGTGTGTATTGTAGAGGCCTACATGTTGTTATTGGGTTAGGGTTCTTTGCATGAGAATATTTTAATGATTTGAGATCTTTATTGCATTTTATTTTTTTCTGCAAGGACCTCGCGAGCCACATGCAAGCACTCAGCGGGCCGCAAATGGCCCGTGGGCTGCAGATTGGACACCCCTGGCCTAGAGGTATCCGATTTAAGCACATGTCGTCTACTGGAAATTATAATTTGATTCCTACAACATAACACAATGCTTATGTCCATACACTGTTGCCAATGAGAGCCTTTGGCAAGCTGTTTCAGCAGTTCAACTCTCCCTCTGGAATAGCCATATATGTGATTAAATTTAAAAGTCATTTTATATTGCCTCCAGATCTCTCCTATTGGCATTAAGAAACTTTTGTTTTTCTCCTACATGTATTTGTATGAAACAGTACTGACTTCAATAGGCTTCCTTGTCAGTGGATTATGTAATTTTTATGTTAATTTGTATAAGTTATATTGTTATTGCATCTTGAGTGCCATTCTTTGTAGATATGTACACGTAACATATTGTCATTATTATAATGACTTAGATTGTATGTTCCCTCATCTAGATTCAAACTGATCCCCCCATGCTCCTATTACCACAACTCCATAGGTTGATTGACACATCAATAAAAATGACCAATTAAAATAAGGTTTTTCCCTTACTAGTCTTGTCAACATTAGTAAAAAGGCCCAATGAACCTCTTAGCTTGCAAGTCTTGGCACTCTACAGATATTGTCCACAAGCTGTATCAGCCTGTCTTTTATTTTCTTTTGCCTAAGATCTTGTATGTTCTGACTGAAGCAGATAACATTGTATGCTTCCGAGGGGTTTGGTAAAGCCTATAGAGTGACACAATATAAAGGTTATGCATGCATACTCTTTCACCTATTGTCAATTGACAGGATGTTTAGCTGGAGGGGGAGTTTCAAATTTTCAAGACACTGAAGCAGGAGATAATAGACGGCCATATGGGGGAGCACATGACGCGACAGTTCCATTTTTTGCAACACTGTTATCCTCCTATCACACGCTTGATTTAAATATTTTCCACCACCATACAGCCCCCCCATCCGCCGCACAGGATTACATTCCTGCATTATCGATGCCCAATTCGAGGAGACCGCAAAAGCAATTTGATTCTTTTCAAGCCGAAGAAAACAAACAATCTCCAGTGAAAAAATCACCACGGAGCCTTCCCAACGGAAGCCGACAAACACAGACAGCCAATCAATAGTAGGGGAGAGCAACAAAATATCACATTGCCGTAGATGATTGGGAAGTAGATTCAGGAAGTTTGTCCTATATCGTCCCTCATTTTGTCAAATGGGTTGTCCCCAGGCAGTTCAATCAAAAAACATTACCTGCCTTCCCAGGTGGCCTACTTAATAGCAGATCAGCTGCACTCAAAAGATTGGTTGGCCATGAGTGTTATGGACGGGTGGAATCAAAGTTGTTTTTTAGTACCTTTGTCTATCTTGCTAAATTAAAAATCCCTTATCATTGCAAGCTACCTAATAAAAATTAGAGAGTTTCCCTAGCAGAATCTATCTTTTGCCTGCTTGCGCACCGTTATCTGGTTAAATCTGTTAGGCTACAGACACGTGAATCAAGTGGGTTAATGCGGATACACTATGAGAAAACAGGAAGCCAATATGTGAGGAACCTCAAGCTATAAAAAACATTGATGCTTTATTATTAGGTTTACATGCTTTTTATGGTGGTTTGGAGGGAGAGATCCTCAAATCCCCCATATCACTTTTACCCCTTGAACTGTAAAATGTACGATACGTCTTGAGTAAGAAGCCTTAAAGGTGAAACTTAGAGATTGCAAGGCATCCATATATTGGTGTCCTATGCAGCGTTCATTACAAAATTGAAGACCTTTAATAGATGTCTTAACCTGTACTTGCTAGGTAACATATTTCAAAGTGAAAAACAAAGTTGATTTTATGATTGGTTACACTTCAATAAGCCTATAAAACAAAAGCTGATTGTTGATTGTGGATACAATGTGAAATTAAAAATATTACAATATTTGTACCAAAGAAATAATTCTCAGCTTAATCCCTTCACGTGGGGATATTTTTTATGTTAAGCTTTTCAACAGTTCAAAAAACAGGGCTTTATTTTTTTTTGGGGGGGTACAGATATGAAATCTTTCATTGCACCTTTAAATGAGAATTTCTCACCACTACTGTTATTTCTTTGAGAGATTCTCTGAACCATTATCAGACAAACTAAAACAAAGACAACATTTTTTTCAATGCATTACAGATGAGACAAGGGACCCTAATGCAGTATACAATGTGTTCACAAAAAAAGAACAAACATCAAGGCACTTTAAGCGATCAATAAAAAAAGAATACATATCCATGCTGTGCGCTACCCAATATCATTTTTCAAAATAGTAGCCATTTTTCTATTGAATACACTAAAACCTGTCTATGACAACTGAATTGGTGATATTTAATTGGATAATGAATTTTGGCAGACGGATCCCACGCTGATGGTTCCACAGGTGCTATTCACTAATAACTCTTAAAAATAAGCTGACTTGATAAAGCAAATGTTACTTTATTTTGACTGAAAATAACAATCCATATTTTAACATATGTCAACAAAAATGTATGGTTTAGAGTTGGCTTTGATTTTCCTCTTTTGTGAGTTTTTTTGGACATACTGGTTATGGACTCCTCATCATAAGAGTAATGTATTGTATTTTGTATTGTAAGGCTGTTGGCCTAAATATACTGTGCTAATAAAATCTCTTCTTTGAAGAGAACTGAACTGAACTGATTTGCCAAAGCACTCTATTTAGTGACCTTCCAGTAAAATACATGATATTATCTATAAAAATACTGCAAGTAAACTTGCAACATCCCCCGGCAAGATGGCAGTCTGGAACATGACCTCAGATGACCTTTGACCTTGGTCCATGACCTTTGACACCATCCACATATATGAAGGAACCCCTATTGTACCTTAACCCCAAGTCTGGTTTAAATCCGACTTCAACTTTTCGAAGGAGACACAAAAAACAAAAACCTAACCAAAACCTAACCAAACTGGAACACACACATACATACATACAGACATGCCCACCCTTGCAATATCCCCCTCTGCTTTTCAAGTCAGGGGGATAAAAACAATTTCTATAATGAAAATTTGAGAAACCATGTCTAATTCCATGTGCCTTGGAGCTTTCTACACAGGATACCCAGTTGTGTTACAAACACAGAATGGAAGCAACTATACATACGAAACTCCCAAACTGTTTATTGAAGAAAATGGAATTGTAAGGAAATTGATGCCATAAATTTTTGAGTGCAACTCATTGATTCGCAAAACCATGTAGTGCCAATGCACATTTTTTATGCGATTCCCATAAAACAAAACATAAACCTAAATTAGATCTACACACATGTATCGTAAACATTGAGATATCTAGTGTAAGTGATGAGAAAACAACTGTTAAAGGCATGTCTACAATCTTGGCAGCAGTGTAACCAGACCTTTGCAAATGGGGGGAGGGGGCGAACGGGTGCTGAGACATTTTATGAGGAGGCAAATTGGTCAGTTCATTTGGGGGCCTAGTGGGGGGGGAGGGTTCTGAGCAGCAGGGCCTCGCTGGCTATGCCACAGAATCTTGAACAAAAGTAGTTGACACGCCTTGTGAAAATTTGTTTTTCTATTTGCATTAAACCATTTTTGAAGGTATGAAATTGAACTTATTTTGCTATTAAAGACACTATCAGTGATTTGCTAAATCAGAGAATAAAAAAAATCATCAAAAATCAGATTTTTGTATGTTTGTAACTAGTACAGGTATCCTAACATACCCTGCAAATGATAGGACCAGAACAACACTAATCCGGACAAAACGGAAATTTTAGTCATTACTGTCCGTTCGGACACTTACTACAACACGTAATTGAATGGAGATTCCTATCGTTGAACACTGCCGTTTTCTTCCTTTTCTGTAAATGTTTCAGTTGGAAAAAGTAACTTATGAGAATTCCACAGACTTATCCTTCACTTTTAAGCTATTCCTGCAAAATTAAAAGATTTTGACTCTTTCAGATAAATGACTGATAGTGTCTTTAAGCTTGAAGCTTTGCTAATCCATAATCAATGATGATAGTTATGCACAGTGTAACACAATTTCAGGTTTCAACTTTGTTCCAGAGTAATTTCACGAAATTATGGTCCCTTATTTACAGGATACTCCAATAGTGGTGGAAATACCAAGAGTATAATAGATCATCTGTACAACTTGAGCAGCTCTGAATTCAATAACAGATGGATGTATTGTAGTCATGTAATGTGGCTCTCTTGCCTTACATATTGACTACCTATTGCATAGGTCTATTGCTGAACACCTTAAATTTCATCAATAGTTATTTGACTTACCTCACTTAGATAAATAAGAATAGAACACTCGGTCCCATCCACTCCATACTTTGCATAACAAGGATCACTCTTCCACATATTTTTCATCCACTGAAATGACACAGAGAGTTGAACAATTAATTGAATGTATGAGGTTCACACAGCTGATTGACAATATGCAAATTGTCTCTTTAAGTTTTAAGAATAATTTTAAGCAATGGCGACACAATTTTGACAAAGTGGGGCACAACCCAGCAAAAAGTCACTCAAACCATAGCAGGATCTTGCTATATAGGCCTACAAAGGGCTTGCTTTTCATGTTATAGCATAGAATTGGTTTGAGGAGGAACATGGTAAAGTCACTATGACCGATCAGATGTCCCTAAGTCCCTACATGTTTTGTAATAAACCTAAAATGTCCCTCCAGAAGTGGATCATTACTGTTGCGCAAATGCACATGAACGCACACCACCCACGATCGCACACACACACACACACACGCACACACACACAACAAATGCACTATACTCCTGAACTGTACTTCAAAGGAACAGCATCCTCTGTTGTAAAGCCAACCACAGAATAAATCCCATTAATTATAACTCCGAGAACCTTTGTTATACTTCCCGGGGTAGGAAGATGCCATCTTAAAGCAACATGAATTCCAATCGGCAGCACAACTCCGGCATGCCCCCGAGTGCTACTTTTTTCAAAGAATTAAGGTAAGGAGGGTTGCTCTTAACCATATCAACGTTACAGACAAAACTTGACCTAAGGCTAATTAGTTACGAATAATTCATCTAAATAACCCTTATTGGAAATTACCTGTTTTGGCAGTGGGGTTAATCCACTAACCCCAACAGATTTTGAAGTCAAAAATTTATTCTAATATTTCGTAATATTACTAAGAGTATTGAACCATGTTTAAGAGGTGGGATTTCCATGTCACTGGAAACCGGTTGCATAGAAACTGCCCGTAAGAATTCCATCCTAAATTACCGTTTGGAATCGCAATGCCCAAATCGAGCAGGTCATGTTTGCCCCTCCTGAATCCCTAGTGACTGCAAGCTGTGGTGGGCAGTGACATCACTGCCATCATTCACTGTTGTTGTGCATCTGCTGGCCTGCTTTTTGAACAGATGTTGAAAAAGCACATGTCATTCACTCGAATATGAGGCTTTGTTTTCTATAGACATATTTAAAAATACTGATCTGACAGGTTCTAGGTGGGAAATTCCCTTAACTCATTAAGAAAAGTACCTGCAATAAAAATTTTGAAAAATTATTAGGCAAAATCTATTACATTTGTGTAATCAGTACATTTTATGCATCCAAGTTGTTTTCAAATAAATGAAAAAAGATTGTAGTATGAAAAAAAAAATGGATGTTGGGTTGGTGTTTCATTACCCAACACCCCCTTTAACATGTTTAACCTAGTTAAGGTATAGGCCTAGATCCTCATTATTTCGGACTATATATCGGCTGACTGGAAACCAAGTGCACATGGACTAGTTAACTCTGTACTAGTGAAGTTGTGTATGGGGCCCATCGCTTCATTAAGGCAACCACTCGAAGATCTTATATTTTACAAGTATAAGATTGAACATGATACACTTTAAACCAGGAATCAATCAGCCCAACTTCACACAGCTTTAGGAGAAGCATATTTGATAAATGAACATCACGGTACATAGAGATCATATAAAAATTATAATGTATGCCAATGGTCAAATGACATTGGTGGTAAATCCATACAAATGGGATAACCAAATATTGCATTCAATCACCCACAGAAAATGGCATAAAATAGTGCTTTTAAATATTAAATTTTAAAGGCTTACCCCATAAACGGGCATATTGCATAGATTGAATTCTTTGTAGAACATAATATGATTAACCACTTTGCAGGGTAATGGTAGGACGAGCCTTATATGGATTTGACCAGCCCCGAAAGGCTGTATGAGTTGAAAATGGTTTGATTTAATTCCTCAGGTACAGTTTCACTCAAAAAAACAAAAATCTTAAAAAAAAAAAAAGGCCTGGCACACTTTTTTATATAGGGGTTATTTTTTAAAGTTTTTTTTTCATGGTTTTGCAAGTAACTTGTAGAGTGCAAGTTAAAAGCCATCAAAATAAAATCCAGATCCATAGAGAAGAATGTTTGTGTGGTTGAAAATGTGAATTTAAAACACTGCAAAATGTTTTACTCTAAAAGCTGTGAAAAACTAACTTATCAAAATATTCTGGTATTTGGTATTCTAAGAGTCTGCAGACTAAACAAAAATAAATCACAGTTTTGGGAATGACTTATCCATGCAGGATGTTTAACAGAAAGGGTTTCTATTACAGGTTATGCACGTGCAAAGGGAAACCTACAATAAAGTGGTGGAAATTGTCGCCACGCTTCAGCCTCTTTCGAAATTGGTCACCTCGCCCATAAATCACCGTGATGTGCTATAGAAGCCTGGTATGTTTCCCTAACACTGATTGATTGCAGCCCTTGGAAAGGGAAGAAGAGTATGAGTAGAGGGACAAAGCCCATCAGTTTCACTTTAAAAGTTGCACTGAAAGAATTCAGACTGCTGAATAGTTAGCAGTAGCGTGTCAAGGAAGACCTGTGCACTCATATGAAATGATTACCGGTTAAGGTCCATGGTCGATCACTGATAGACTGTCCCCAGGACCCCAGCTTTACCGGACGTAGTCAAAATTTTGGTATCAGAAGAATGCATATTTTCTCATTTACCATGTGAAAATTAGGGCTAAATGATGTTTGGTTTGGATGTTATGAGCAAAAATATTTTTGTCGACCAATTAAATTGTACCACAGTACTTCTATGGGGATTACACAAAATCAGGTTTTTGGCCTCTCACTTCGAAACGGTTTGAAATTCGGTGCGAAACTTTGCACACAGGGTTTTGGGGTGGAAGGCCATTCGTCAGATGAAAAATTTGTAGACTTAAAATCAGCCATCTCCTTTAAAGGTCCATGGCCCGATAGCTAATAGTCTCGTCCCAAGAAGCCCCAGATTTTACCGGAAGTGGTCAACATTTTGGTATCAGAAGAATGCTACTATTTTTCTCATTTACCCTGTGAATCTGTCTAGCCAAAGATGTTTTGCTTTGAAAGTTTTTATAGCGAAAATGTGCCCATTGTGGGTCGACCAATATTAATTTTACACGTAGTCTATGGGCTTCAAAATCACGTTGTTCCTCTCGCATCAAAACGGATTGAAATATCGGCGCGAAACTTTACAGATGGGGTTTTGGAGTGAAGGCCCAACTATCAGAATAAGAACTTCTTCTCCTTAAAAGTCGATCGCCATCCCCCTTTAAATGCTGGCCTTTTCACACAGGGGTAGGATTGTGAGTTTTATTATGATATGGAACATCTGAATTTGGTAAAAAAATCCTAAAAACTGGATAAAATGACCTAAATGCTTCGAATGGGGCTGACATCAATAAGTTGCATAAATTTTGAAAATAAAAATCCTGAAATCAGGAAAAAATCCTGAAGAATCACACCCCCTTTTTCAAACCAAGAGCTGGGGGTCTTTAGGTGAGAGAAAACCAAACTTGACAATGGAGGTTACTTGGGTGGCTTTTTTTTAATGATGAATTTGGTGCAAATTTTAAAAGTAGAAGTAATTTGTTTCCAAAATTTGCAAAAAAAGGGTCTTTATGTGACACAGTATAACTAAATAATATGAAAAAATACATATCATTACTGAAGTTGGGGCTTAACACCCTCATATATTTGTTACCTCCAAATGGGAGTTCCTGCCCCCTCCCAAGGGTAGTAATAGTGTGGAGTTACCTCTAGACTATAGCACAGACTTGACTTAAAATTTGGAATTGTTTGAACAAATCACCCAAATAAACCATATATGATGACTAAAATGTTAAAGGGCTGACTCAGAGATTTCCTGAGGATGGCGCCCTCAATCTTCTAACACAACTTTGTAGTAAAATTCTGGATCTGGAATTGTATGGCCTCTTAAACTATACATAAATATTTTAGTGGGAGGTATGGCCCTGGATGCAGCTATATGATGTTTTTGTGCTTGTTCAGATATTAATCCTTTTGTGCCCATGGAGACTGTGATGTTTAAGCGGTACTAGCATGTGGTGCTGGCTATTGTTTGCAATGAAAATAATGAACAATGAAATAAATGCCTCCTTTTTTGAAAAATTTTCACGTCCCCTCTTAGGTTTTATTAAGACAACAACCAGTTACGACCTTTAGGTTTCAGGTTTATGTGGCCGCAGATGTTTAAGGATTGCATCGATTTGCTATCCGAAACATCCAAAAAATCATCAAATGTTACGGGCATGGATATGGGAACCATAACCTGTAAGTGGTTGCTTGAAATCCGTGTGAATTAAAGGCAAGGCATGTGCGTATCAAAATTCGGACTTTGAGATCAAAAAGCCTTTCCCTGGGTTGAAATCAGATTTTTCCAGCGTGATATTGTGCACCATATCAATACAGTTTGACCTCAAAAACAAAATTAATTTATCCTGTTCATCTCTGTACTGATTTCAATCACAATCAGCCTGTTTAGTGCAGATTTTGAATCGCCGTCGCTGTATGTCTATTGTGCGGGAGATGGTAGGACAAATTTCCCTCCTCAAATACTTTGTTTTTTTCCTATTTGGTGGTTTTTGTTTCTACATTAAAAGCAGCTATATGGAATTAAAATCAGAGATAACGTGTGTAAAGTAAAACAATGCCTTTCCCACATTTTTTCGATTCTCTCGCATTCTCGTCTGCTATCACTTTAGTGGCATGATGCCTACTTTACACCCTCCTGGTACCACTCTGAAGACTGTAAAGTTAGGCAATATACATCTGCATACGCATAAACCTGAAATCTAAAGCTCCGTAATTATGTTTAAGCTTATGGGCATGCATTTCCACAATACATTGTTAGATGAACTTAGAAAATCCAAATCCTGTACATTACAAACTTATAGCACACAAGTATTATTCTGCCATCTCGTGAACTTGACACCCACGATACTACCTGCATTAGCAGGGCACTGTAGTGCATGAGAGGTTCCTCCATCGGACTATACACTGGTTTAGCAGGACCTGGTGTGTGATTACCGGCCATCTAAACTACGCACTCCTCTAAACAATTTATCGGCTTTGCTCCGGTCATACTGACATACTTTTTTTAATCGTCAAGGGCAAAGGTATTTTCTGTCCAGAGTGAATAATGATTTACCTACAAGAAATTGAGAGGTCCTGACCTTTCATATGGCAGGCGACTTCAGTGGAAATTCTTGAATATAGGTGTATAGTAACCCAGAGAAAAGAGCAGAAATTTAGGTATTTCATATAGTAAAATTGACATTTTACAAGCTCCTTTGAGCTAACTTTTTAAACTCAGCGTGCAAATTTTCTACACAACTATGTAGATTATTTAGATATCTGGAATCCTGTAAAAAACAAGGTAATTCATGGTGGGCGTTTCGCAGAACAATACTTCAACACTTAATTAAGGATGCAATTTTAAAAAAACCACCACCCCGACGGTGTGTTCGCCATGCATCAAGCGTGGGTCGCAGCCTACCACAGCCTGTGTGAAGTGCAGCTGGTCTGTGTGCACATGCAACGGTACTCGTGTAGCCCTCTCATGGGCAAAGGAGAAATAAGTTTGTATGGAGACAATTATGATAGTCATGCATTATTTCATATATTCCAAATACATCTCAATTTATATGCCTGTTACATGCATTCTTTGACAAATATTCAACACTGAATGAACTCATACCACATCACTGAAAAAAAATAAGGACCACTAGGTCTCGGATATTGTGGTCAAGAAAAGTGTAATCAAATATAATGACCCTAAGTTACCCCTGAATGACTTTGACCTCCATCTGTTACCCCACTAAGACCCCTTGTCTCCAAGTGCATACAACTTACCAAGTATGAATTTGATCATCACTGCACCAAAAGCTACAACTTTAGTGTATCACATGCACAAGATATTACACTATGTGACCCCTGATGACCTTTATGTGACCTTTAACCTCCTCATCTGTTAACCCCACATAAGATGGGTCTGCAGATCACCATTTGATTCAGCCAGCCCTCTGTAGTTGCAGCAGGATTAAACTGCAAAGCGCATACGATATGCCAGTACAGTGATAGCCCTCCCTACCCCCCCTAAGGGCACTTACCTATGAAATGGATGTGGGCGTAAAAACTCAGGGGAATTTGATAACGAAGACATGCCAAAAATAATGGGGTCCTTGGTGAGAGACAGCCAAATTGCCCCAAATAGGGCCAGGGGTTTCGAGTAACAAACTTGTTTTAATTTTCCAAATGGGTTCTTTAGATGAATTGTTTGGCAAAATTTTCAAAAAAATAGTGGTCTTTGGGTGACAGTGGTAAAATGTGCAAAAATATTGGGTCCTTTGGGTGAAAGTTCTAAAAAATATGGAGTCTTTGGGTGACAACAATGCTGAAAATGGGGGTCTTAACAGCCTTACTTACGCCCCGAGTGCTGGTTTCGCTGATATTATCCATATGGCATGCCTATTGTCTTCCCAGTACATAAAATTATTGCATGGGACATATTTCTTTCTTGTTCCTATATCAGCCAAACATATATTCTTGATATCAATGAACAACATAATTGACCCCTAAATGAAGAATATTATTCATTTTTTTCTGGAAAATCATTGGCAATTTGGGACAGGAATTCCCAAGCTTTGGTTTGATATGCCTAACAACTGGTCAACTTAACTTGTAGATACGTAGAAATGTCCATAGGGTGTCTTTAAAATTTGCATAGGTGTCTGACAATTAGGTCAAAATTAGATCGGTTGTCATGAACCATTGATACGACCAGTGCCACAAATTTTAATTGTGACTAGATGATTTTCCTCAAGTATTTTCTTTTAAACAAGGGATTAACACTAGAGACTACTGCATATTACAGCGATGAGAAAGGGGGTGGCTGAACCAAGATCCATACAAAATTGGTGCAATTGGCTTCATTTGGGGCGAATTTTCAATTAAAACATTTTTTGCAAGCCTAATACTGTCAACAACACTCTAGGAATTCATTCATCAAATTTCCATTCTGGGTTAGAAAATTTTTCGACTTGAGTGTACGATAGTTTGAACTAGTGCCAAGGTAACCCTTCAAATTTTCTTTACTTCTGACCCAGGAAGCCCAAACATTGCTTATTAATGTGCAACAAGAAATTTTTGAGGCACCAAAGTTTGTGCCATAATAGTCATTTCATATATAGTAGATCTCATAGATTCTTACCTTGATTTTGGCTACCGAATGTCTTAAAAAGAGAAACAGGGTGATTTTAATTTGCTTCCATTTCAATATAAAACATAAGTGAATTTTGTATTTGCTCCTATACGAAATTAGAATCTTCACATTTTTGTACCAAAGAACATTTCTCAGCTTATCCTTTCAGGTGGGGATAGTTTTTGACGTGAAACTTTATATCATGGCAAAAATAAGTAGAACATTTGATTTTTTTAAAGGACCCTGATATTTGAATCCTCTCGTTGCACCTTTGGATTTTGTTTTTATGGACACCTGTTACTTACATACTCATTGCAACCTTTAAATAGCCCAGCTCATTAGCGTGGTCCCACAAACTAACAGCCACTGGTCACTCTGTAGCCCCCTATTGTCAAACTGTGTGCACCGAATTAGGAAGCTCGATAGCCGTTACAGGTCCGTGAAGACCCCTAGTCTCAAGATATTCATACCAGTATGAATTTGATTCATCATGCACTAAAAAGCTAGACAACATTGACACAGACAGACACACACACACACACACAGACACACACGAATGATGATGCCATAAGGTCTCTCCAATTACATCAGACAACCTAACAATTTGGGTGCTTAGAATGCACATAATCTATGATTATAGTACAAATCAAATTTAATTATGCATTTTTCCTGTGACTGGACTAAAGCTGAGGTGTTCATTCGAATTGCACTTTTAAATCAGTATCTTTATACACATCAATAAAAAAAACAAAAGTAATGTATGCGAGTTACTGACCATAATAGTACCTTTTAAAATCTGCCAAAGTATACCAGGTGTCGCAGTGATTTTACTGCCGTAACTGGTAGTCAATAATAAAAATACAGTATATTATTCATTTCTCATATAGGTTTCACAATGTAAATTTGTAAACATTGTTTTAAAAAAGTGCATATTTATGGGTCATTTCAATATATTTGCTTGTTTTCTTTGTTGTACATCCACCAAAACATTTGAGCATGTTGTATGTGTTACTATTACCCCCAGATTTCACTCAAACATTGTTATCAGCATTATCATTATTATAATGCCATTGTATGTTAAAGCGAAATTGACTTTTGTTATTCGCTCATTTTCTCAATTACAATTGAAATCAAGGCACCAAATCAAACCATCTTGGGTTTTCCTCTGTTTTTCATATCCATGCCCCAAAAACCCAATTATTTCTGAAAGTCCAATATCGTAACAGATTGACAAGAAAATTATTCCAGGTTCCCTGTGAATGAATTGGACCATCCATCAATTTAAATTGGAAGTCAGGCTTTTTGTCATCTGAAATTCCAATAATACAAACTAGGAAACTATACAACATAATTAAATTACATCATATGCATGCCTATATCGCAACCATTTTTGAGTACCTTTCCATATGGCATTATCATTCTTACTCTATGTTATCCTGGATTTGCTACACAAATGTAAAATCTGTACCTTGCCATGCCAACACTGAAAGGTGCAATAAGAGATTTCACATATCAGGTGTCCCTAAAAAATATAAAGTGCTGATTTTTGCCCTAATGTAAAGCTTTCCATCAAAAATATCCCCATCTGAAAGGATTAAGCTGAGAAATGTTTCTTTGGTACAAAAATTGGGAAATTCCTAATTTCGTATCTCGCAAATACAAAATTCAGCCTATGTTTTATATTGAAATATAAGCAAATCAAAATCATCTTTTTTCTATCTTTTAAGACATTTCTGTAGCCTAATTACAAGGTAAGAGTGTCTAATCTATATGAAATTACGATTATGACACAATATTCGGGTGCCTCAAAATCTCTCATTGCCCCTTGAAGGTGGCCATTAGAGCTGGGAATTACCATTTCATTTTGTGAACCTGTATGCGTAGATAACCTTAAAAGACAGCTGCTGAATTTGGTACCTCCACGAAGATGCAATTCTAGCACCATAAATTGTTCGTAATCAAGTTATCCAGCTTTGTATTCTATCATGATATCATCCTGGAAACATGTTTTTAAAATTACCTACCTATGTTTTTAATCCAAATAAAGTAGTTAAATATCCCACATGCCCAGGGAAAGGCCAAATCACTATGGGAACTGCCACATTATAGAGTTTTTATAGATCCCTCTCCCAAGAACTCGACAAACACAGGGATTTCCACATTTCCACAGAATTCGGAAATAATTTAAAGAATCGGCACTGAAATCAATAGTTCTATTTTTACCAATGGCAGATAATTTTGGTGAAAATTTGACTTCAGTAATTAAAATATTGAAATATGAAAAAAAAGTCAGGTGTTTTTTTTTTGTTTTTTAGTGCAAACATGTAGTGAAATTCTAAACATGCAGTAGTCTTTCTGTTTCATGTTCAAATGTGTACACGTCACAGCACCAGTGGTCATGCATTAGTACTGAACTTTTTGATGAAGTTAGAAACAGATATGAAATCAAATAACAAAATAAAATACAGGAGATGCAAAATAAGCTAATCATGATTAGTATTCAAGATGTTCCAATTATACACTCAACTGTATTATCACTAAGAGTATATGTACAAAGTGCATTTGAAATCCATGGAGTGACAAGCTGAAAGGGTTTTATCCCAGGTACCTTGCTTATATTTCAAGTAAGAACCTTCCTGTTAACATTACTGTGCAGTATACAAGGGTGGCAACAGAGTCCTAAGGTGTCCGGATTAGCCCAGCACAGTCTTATTATGGTGAAAAGTGAGTCTACAGAGAAGCCAACAGGCAACCTATAGATTGAATTGTTTGAAGAATGTGGAGATATGAACCAATTTAGGCTGTCACATGTGGATTTGGGAGTGTCTGAAGTGCAAGCCAGTATCACCATTAGCACCTAAAGGCTCAATCACATAGGGGGGATATATGACCCAGGTATCTTGAGGAATTAGTCCGCACACCAGATGTGATAACAAAACTTGGTAATTTCCTTTCTTTTATGACTGTTTTATATACTTTTAGGGGTGTGTGTGTTCAGTGTTGTTTAAAAAAATGGCTCACATAGATAAGGGTTAATGTACAATATATTAGTCCAACAGTATCAACATACTAAATTCAATTTCAGAGAAATGAAACATTTAGAAACTACAACCAAGCAATTCCTTTTATGGTCTAATAGTGATTAAATTACAAGTCAAGCATGTCCAATTAGATTGATGAACAACATAATTTCATGCAAGAACTAATATCAACACACTAAATTAGATTTCAGAGAAATTAAATGAAGCAAAAATTACAGATCACATGTGGGGAAATGACTATGTTATCATGGTTTGTATAAACTGGTGTGTAAAATAATTCAAAGGCAAAGTTTGATTTTAGAAATATTACTTCAGTTGGTTTTAGACCCACATGTCAGCTTCAAGATTTTCATACTTAATTCTATGTGATACTATTAACCATAAAAACACCTCCAAACCCGTTCAATGGTTGAATGATAGATTTGCATGTCACCCGTTCTTAATTCGCCATATAAGTGCCACATAATAGAATTTGCTGCCCCAGAAATCGGTCCAAAATCACAAGGCTTATAGAGTGGGAATTCAAACTTTTTGTGTAGCATGGGTCCTGTGCCCTGTGATTTGTTTTCTCAAAAATTAAAACATTTAATTAACAAAATCTAATGAGAAAATGTAGTTATTTTGGTAGCCTACATCCTGAAGCTTGGATACCTCAGGAACCACACCACTAAATAAACTAGGTGTAACAGACAATGACAGAGCTAAAACAGTGTTGATGTCTGAAATGTTGCACTCTTTCCCCTAAGGAAGAGTCATAAAATGGACTGATAAGATGTGTGTATTTAAAAAAAAATAATTTAAAACAAGGCGAACGTCGGATTTACGGCATCGTAAAATATGTCCCAGGCCGATGTCCGCGATTCACTAACTAGCAAAAATGCACTGCAGCATGTATGAAGTGTACAATACGAATCCCCAAAATGGTTACCGGTTTGGTAAAAGTGACTCAAGAATCAATTAAAACGTTAATCTAAAAAGGCAACAATCCCTTAACTGCTCTTCACATAATTTAGTAAAAAATATGATAATTTATTGCAATTTAGAGAAAAAAATCAAAATGTTTGTGAAAAAAATCATGTAAGCCACATTTTAATATTTTTGGGCCCTGTTACGGGTGCTGGAAGGGGGACGAACACCTAGTGAAGTTTTACGTATTTTTCAACATTTTCCAAGGAAATGTAAACTGCTGGTGCAACCCAAGCAGACTGAGCCACGAGGGTTGCTGTGCAACCTGAACGAAAAAAAAAAAAAAAAAAACCCTTTCACTGACAACAGTGGTGTACTAAATAGATGTTAAATAGCGCTTTTGTTGTGGGTATACTGTTGACTACCCCACCAGTCTCATTACGCTGATTTTGGCATACTTAAATTAGCTCATTTTGCAGTTTAATTTGCGCCGAACATACGCCCAAACTCTAATCAGCTCGAGAACTCTCCTCACCTACCCGCTTCCTTCCACCAAGTTACATCATTATAACGCCTTTAATACGGAACTCCAGAAAACTTGTACACTGTAAGCCTTGCGGGAAAATTTTCATCAATATTGCATGCAAGTAGCCATATTTTACACCCAAATCTAATCAGGCGTCGGCACGTCATCAACCCGCTTCTTTCTGTCCGTCCACCAAGTTACATCATCGTAGCCCATACGGAACTCAGAAATAAATCATACCATATGGCCAAATGTGCATTTTCTGTGCAATATTGACCCTTTCCTTGACCTTTCACCACCCCCTATCAGACCCAAGGGAGGACCTGGGGAATGAATTACAGGGGGAGTCGGGGTTTCCCCTCCTACCATATACCAAATTTTGGCTACTCTAGCTCATCCAGAAAAAAAGATATGCCCAAATGTTTCCAGGTTTAAACATTTTTTATCACGGACATACAGACATCCGGACATACATCGGACACACGACGGAGCCCATTTTATAGTCACCCCGGTTCCCTTCCGACTGAAAGACTTTGCTTTCGGCGGGGACAATTAATCATAATATGTTGTGGACTAGTGAACAAACCATTTGAGTGGTAAGATTATGCTGTGCCATTGTGGATAATTTTCTTGATGGCTTTTGGGGAAGACTGCAATGTCAGAGGCCTTCTTGTAAAATTTCCCAAAGTAGGTGTGGGGTCATGTTGGAAACATGCAAATCTTTGAGGCTCTTGGTTAAAAACAAGAAAGCCTCAAACAAATCAGCCTTCATCATACTTTTTTCATTATTGTTGATAGGTATGGTTTAATCTTTACCAAAACAATCCAGGTCACTTTGTAGCCAAACATGACATTTTGTACACAAGTCTACAAGAGTTATTTGTGTGTGAATTCCCACCGGCCTTTCCTTTTGAGTCGAGTATTCATTACTAGGGAAATTTTTAAAGAATAAAGAAACACATAAACCTGAATCTAGCCACCTGAAATTTGGGGAAGGATGTCCACTGTGGTTTATTCTTTAGAAAGAAACCAAGTTTGAGTCAAAGATGAAGTTGGTTGAATAAATCTGGATTTCATAGTGTTATTCTGGGGGACCATAGCCAAAATCCGACTAAATACCACCACACATAGAAGTCGGCTGGTTGCTCATGAATAGAACGTCATCTCCATTTATTTACACTGTCTCAATATGTGCCAGCTATTGCATGTTGTGTTACAAAGCTGTATTGAAACCCTCACATCTAGCTTATCATAATAGTCTTCAGTTAATAAACCGAGAGCAATAGCAATGAGCGAAGCCTACAGTGATTTGATTCACTCGAGAGACAACTGATTTTTTGCGACCCCTTCTTTTACTTACAATGTAAATAACTATGATAACAATTGACCGTTGTGGTACAAAAATGTTGGGTAAATAATGACAAGGTGGTTCTCAACCACAGTCTTCCTCTCGTTGTTGTGATCGCAAGAAATGTGTACAAGATTGTTATGATGGTGTTAAACAGGTCATGATAGGGGTCAATGGGTCCGTATTGCTCTGAACACACCCCATGAGTCAGGTGGCTAATTCTGGACAAGCTAGGCTGCAATTGGCTCAATTAAGGGGGGGGGGGGGGGGGGGTTTGTAGGCAGGAATAGAAACAAATTATATATAACTTTAACCCTAACTGACAAATGCCCCTTTATCAGCACACAGGAGGCTGTTTTCCCAATCCTGTACACGCACAGCCCATATGGGTCACGTGTCAGCAGTTTGAGTGGATTCTTCCCGCGGCGTGTAAACGTGGGGTTTCATGCTGTTGACAACCAGTGGTTAATCCAATCTGTTTTAAAACCCCCATATGGGTTTTTGTCCTATAGTGGACTCACGTGACAAGATTGGTGATTATAAGCAATATCGCGACTAGGCGCAAAAACAATGTCAGTTGATTTCAAAGATTAGCCACTTAATTGGTTCCAATCTGGTGAACACGCGCTATATGAACCCAGCTTGACCCAGGGTTCCTGTCTTACCGAATTTGGTTGACATCACTTAAGAGTTTGGGCAGGATAGAAACAATTACACACTAGTTTGTAACCAACGAAAAATGACCAAGCGAGACATAAAATACAAACTTTTATCTGTTTTAAAACACTATAAATAAATGTTCTTAACTGTCTGAAACACTGTTAACCTACGCATTACAAATGCCTTGCTTATAATAGGTTTATTCGTTACAAAAACAAAACTAAGTGGAGCACAAAGTAATCCGCTTTTCAGAAGTCCCTCCAATGTAGCGTCCCAAGGATAGAAGTTAGGTTTTTAACTAGTTATACCAAGTTTTAAATCCGGTTTCGTCCCGTCGCCGAGGGTGGCCGGATAACCTCACTCAGCAATACTGTTTGTGTGAGGATTTATTGAGCAACAGATATAATAAAAAAAGATAGCAACATTATACATATAAAACATTAATCAAGTTAATACAAAGGAATGCCGTAATAATGAGCTAAGACTTCTCACATACAACATACGTACATTACATACATACATAAAATGTTATGTAACGCATGCAGACGCATGCACACACACACACGCATACATCACACCCCTCATACAAACACATATATATATATGCCTATACATACAAAATAGGTTCTTGGTCTTACTCTGAGGCAAACAGAATTTGTTTCAATTTTAATTCTTTTATTGTTGGACATTTGTTACACACACACACACATAGGCACACACTACACCACAAATTCAACAGCCAGAGAGACAAGGCACAGATGTATACAGACATGGACAAACACACACACACACACACACAGAGGAAAGGTTTTGTGGATCCAAGGAATTCCAGACATTTATTTTAAATGAGAAAGAAACTTGGATTTTTATTGGGGTAGAAGATATACTATCTGGCTGACCAGAATAAATGAGCAGAACTTCTTTGATTGGGTGCATGCACTGGGCTATTATGGAAAACACAAGTACAATTTTGAAGAAAATATAAACCCTTTTGTAAATGTCCAGAAATGTTGAATATATTATACTATATCCATTGTAAAAATACTGGTACAAGCACATTGGTAAATGCAATCGTCGGACCCAGAGGTACTGAGCTTGGGATGTGTCCTTGCTAAAAGTCCATGACACTAGCTAGCAAACATGTAATTGGCAGCACACTGAAAAACCCAGGTAAAATATTAGCGGCAAATGCCATCGATCAAGGCTAGCATTATACAAATAGCAGATAGACAAGTGATGCTGCATGAAAAATGCCACTAAAATTGTCACCTTGGACATCAATGTGACAAAACTACAAAAAATACCCCCAAAAACCAATTAACTCAAAAATTTCAAACAAATTGTTTCATAAGAAACGCACCAGCAATGTCAATACTTTCATAACTGTGCTTTTCGTGAGAATGAAAGATACAAAAGACTAGTTTATATGTTAAGTGGCTGCCTGACAGCAAATCTTCTACTCGAGGCTAAGCCTATCTTTTTTATATTGATAGGCTGACAAGCAATGCTCCAACATCAGGATTCTTGATAATGAATACAGTGTCAAAGGTCATGTCAAATTTGCCATGCCAATCACTGTGTAGGGTTTCACAAGCACATACTACTCAATGCAATTTCAGTGTGCGGGCAATTTAATATAAAATATAAGTGAAAAAAAGTGAAAATATTTCTGCCCTCCTTGGCAGGAAATCACAAGAGGTCAATAGTAATTGTTAATCGTCAAAAAATGCCTGCCCTGATGTCACTACTGGCTATATCATTAGTAAATTCTTTGCCAAGAAATATAAATTATCCAAAAATCTTTAGGTCATCTGTTGTATATCACATCAAAATTGACAATAATATTTCGTGCAAGATCTAAGTCTAATGTTAGGTTCTATTGCAGGGCATTGATTATACTGGTATAAACAATTCAAATACCATCATATGTTATTTTATAGTACTGAAAGTGATAATTTTCCATGTGTAATTTTTCGCGTTTTAGCCGATTTTTAACATTTTTGCTTGTTTTTAAATTTGCTCTGTCAGCTACCCTACATAGACCTACAAACAAAAATAAACATTTTCACGGTTTTAATTTTGCGCTAGCACAGAAGCGCGCGAAAATTAATGTATGCGAAAATTTCCACTGTTACAGTATTCTCAATTTTGGATTAAAATATTTTATTTTCTGCTGTAACATTGAGAAAAGAACGAACTTTACATTTCAACACATTACCAATGTGCATCTGTCAATAATAATTGATTTTCTGCCAATGAAATGCGCACATGAATGTTTTAAATTAGATCCATCAAACAATAAGAAATGGATGTTTTTCATGTTTTAAGGTAGGCCTGCATGATACTTTCCACCAGCACTCTTGGTGGGCTCAGACTATGCCATCCAAAGTCAAATGGTATGCGCCCATAAATTCCTAATTATTACCTTATTTTAACTTAAGAGGGAATGTGTTTGAGATATTGAAATAACGCCAACATGGGAGTCTTATATGTGCATACAAACATATGGTTATAGCTCTTTTAAGGCTTATTTCCCCTTTGCATGTAGAAGGCCTGAAAATATCAACTGTTCTACTTGTTTTAGTAGTGTATGTGAAATTATGATGTCTGTTTTCCCAATGTTCATTTGTGTACACTTATTTGCCTTTCATCCTTGGTAAGACCCCACTTGTTTTGTTTTGCATCAAGCAGTAGTACCATTATACAAATGAAAACATCCCTTACCAAGCTTTCAAAGGCACAAGTGGTGGGGTGGGATTTTTTTTTGCATCAGGATATTCCTATATTCCATCGTCAATTTTAAGTGACAGAAAATAGCATACACAGGCTACTACCCGATAAGTAATTTAGAAATTCAGCTTCAATTTTGTTAACCATACATTTTCAGTTGTTTGATGCAGCTCATCTAGTGCAGAGCTATGCCAAGTCGATATCCAATTTTACAGACACAATTGCAATTGCAATCTGTCACGGGCTCAGTGAAGCTAGATCCCAAATGATAATGGCACCTACATGCCACAAATAACATTTAATGTAGTGTGATGTGCAGAACATCAAAATTAACCTAATATTGCATGCGCCATCTTATTGACAAGATTTTTTTTCCACTGTAATTATTGCATGTACGTCAAATGTTGCCTATCGGTTGACTGAACAGATACGCTTGATGGAAAGAATAGTGAATTGAATATGGTTTATGTGCTTTCATGTCATATTACATTTCTAACAAAATTATGAGATAGGAGTAGTATTCAACAAACACATGACACATATGCTGTATGTAATATCACATTACATCACACAACAGCTTTGATGAAGAGTCCACACCAAAACATCTAGTCCAGGGGTTCTCAATAGGCGACCATTGATTTTTTACCCTTGACTTGCTCAAATATATAAAGGTAACACTGGTAAACAAAAGAAATTCAGGTGTATTTGGCCCTCAAGTAGGAAACGTTCAAATATGTTCAGCATTCTCGGCCCTTCAGCTAATATAATTGAGAACCCCTGATCTAGTCCAATAAGGATTGTGGTGTGGCCTGTGGTCCACCAATGATAAACACACCGAGGCTCAGTTGACACAACTTATTTCATAAACTGAATTTGAAAAAGAAAATAAAGCAGCATTCTAGGTGCCTGGCATCACGGTTTGTGAATGGGGATGTTGAATCATTGAACCACAGAATTAACTCTGACCCAAAATCCTCCCCCTATGATTTTTTACAGGTTTGCCTGAAGCACGAGATTATTTATATAGTACAAAATTTCAGGTGAATCAGATAATATGCATATGCTCAGTATCATGATAAATATGGAATAAGGTCAAATAGTAGGGTTCAACATGTTTTATCAATATGCCAAGTATGAAGTCATTGTACTTTTGAGTACCATAATTTTCTTGGGGGGCATTCTTAAGTTTTAACTTTATTTGAACTGATTGACCTACTATTCAAAATAAAATTACTACTTTAATCAATATTGGCAGTGCCTATACTGTTCACCAGGTCATACACATGTCCCAAGCAGTATGCAGGGACACACACCTAACAGGGTCAAAGGTCACAGAGGACATCAGAGTTCAAACTTTGTACACCCCAGCTGAGTCTTGGGCAAGTTATACTTTTAATCAAGTACGACATAAAATTGGACTTGAGCACAATACTCCAAGTAAATGTTTGAGCTATGAATCTTGTGTCCTTTACTACTATACACATTTCATTTTGAGAATGTAAATATGCACAAACAGAAACTAGGAACCAGACAAAAGACATCTGACACAGGACAAGACACCAGACACAGAGTATTGGCACCATCTGGCTTGAGACACTTGACACCAAAACTGACACCAGACATCCTACACCCAACACTTAACATCTAACACCTGAATCTGATATCCGACATTTGACACTAAACTACTGACACCTAACACCTGAAACCCAATGCCCAACACTCAACACCTGACACTCAACACCTGAAACACAGTGTCAATGCCTCAACATGAACCTGACACCCAACAATTGACAACTGACATCCAAAACCTGACACCAAACACTCAAAATATGACACCCAACATTCAACACCCAACATCTGACATCCAACACCTGAAACCTGGTGCCAAATGCCTGACCCATGACCTGACACCTGACACCTTATACCTGACACCCAACATCTAATTCCCGACACCTGACACCAGACATCAGGCATCTGATTGTCCACCTGACACCAGGAGCCAATTACCACCAGGAACCAGGAAGTACCAAGAGACTAGACAGCAAGACCAAAACTCATGAAACCTCCCCTTCAAAGAAATGAAACATCCTTAAACTATCTCAACCAATCATTAGCACAAAAAAGGTTTTAATTTCAAAGGTCAATACACATAGGATATATTTTTCCCACCCAGAGATGATATCAAAATTCTCAGGTGAAGGCTGCTTGTCTAGATAGACTGGTTTCATTTCTCAAAAAAGTGCTTCCTTCAACATGACGAAGGCATTTTTGAGTAAAAGCAATTGGGTTAGTGTTTTTAGATGAAAATTTTATGCTAATTCCAAATTTTCTGGTCCCCAAGCTTAATTTTGAGAGGAAATGTGCCTAATTAGCATAAATTCAAAATGGCCACCATTTTAACGTTTGTTTGCACATAACTCAAGATTTAAGGCTTGTAATGACTTCATTCTTGTGTCTATACAAATGTTTTCAGGGTTAAGGAATACAATTAGATCATTAGTTATAGCATGAGGTCAACTTAACAGTTAATTTGCATAAAAATTCAAAATGGACTGGCATTTTGACATTTTTGTACATTTAAGGCTTGTACTTCATTCTTGTGTCTATACATAGGTTTTCAGGGTCAAGGAATTAAATTAGATCATTAGTTATGGTCATGCACCACGAGTTGGGGTATACAAAATGAGGGTGGTGTTACATTTTCACAAATATTTGTAAACATTTTTTATTGTATCATAAGAACCAAGTTAGGTATTCAGCTGATTTATATTCATTTTAAGGGAATTTATCTAGCTTTGATATGGTAGCAGATTCAATTTTGTGCTATCTTTACTTTTTGAGTTGTCGTACTTTTAAGTCAGTCGAGGTCAGAGAGGATGGTGCCTATGGATGAGGTGCCTACGGATGAGGCATGTGTTAAAGTCTAGGGATTTTTGATATTCGGGGCTTTTGCATTTTTTTTTGGTTTTATATCTTGTAACCCTGCCATGTATTAAGATAAATAACATCTCATTTTGTTTGTTATTTATGTGGCATTCATTTTGACTCATACAACAGTTTAAGCTATGATGTTAATTGAAGGTAACAAATTAGACTGCCACAAAATTTTGTACTTTTAACATCAAAATTTCACTTTTCCACCTTATATGACACTTGTGGCACCCTGTATATGCACATACAAGTTGCATATTTGTCTTCCTTACATTTTAAGCTTTACAGCAATATATAGTTTTATAGCTATCTCAAAAAAAATGATGACTTACTCTCATTTAAGTGTGAAAACGTGTAATATTTGGTAGTTTCAAGGATGTAACACACTTTGCTCCCAACTCATGGTGCATGACCTTAAAGCATTAGGTCAAGTTGACAGTTAATTTGCATAAAAATTCAAAATGGCCGCCATTTTCAATTTATTCAAATTATTGTCAATATATGCCATAATACCTTAACTGGTGGTCTAGTTGTGTTCTCTGACCCTGAAAACATATGTATAGACACAAGAATGAAGTCTTTACAGGCCTTAAATCTTGATTTATGTACAAAAAATGTTAAAATGGTGGCCATTTTGAATTTATGCAAATTAGGCACACTTCCCCTAAAAATTAGCTTTGGGGACTGGAAGATTTGGAATCGGCATAAAATTTCCATATAGAAACACTGTTTCAATTGCTTTTACTCAAAAATGCCTTCGACTAGTTGCTTTTTGAAAAATGGAACCAGTCTAAGAAACATCACAAAAGTGTGAAAACTCAATTGCACCATTGCATTGATATGCAAAGAGCAAACCACAACTTTCATGTTTTAGAATTAAAGTAGCTACACACACATGATATGAGGCAATGCAGATTTTAACTGAAATTGGTGATTTTGTTAAGGTGTAATCTATTGAGAAATATCATTCAAAGAAATCACAGAAAATTGCTTTAATTGTAAATTTAGAATCTATAAGGAACAAGCAGATGACTACAATTTGCTTGTGTTTATTATGCCAGGACCCATTTCTTCTGTCTAGTAGTCTTATTTAAAATCATCCCCACTGCTAGTAGTAATTTTGTTCATTCTCTCCAGGGGGAGAGAGAATTTATTAAACACTGAATTGTACGCATGAAAACAATAAGCACTATTTAATTGAAATTGTACCTGTCTTCTGTATGCATAAAGATGAAGTAAAACCTTTGATTAAAAAGTATTTTGTACTAGCATTTTCTCAACATGCTCTTTTGGAGAAAATAGTATGACATACTTCCATGGGTATGCAAGAAACCAAGGGCTCAATTTTTCAAGGTATTATTTTCAAGGTATTAAAGACACTATCAGTGATTCATCCGAAAGAGTAAAAATAGTTGAAATTTGCAGAGATGGTTTAAAAGTGAAGTAAAAGTCCGTAGAACCCTCATAAGTTACTTTCTAACTGAGAATTGACAGAAAAGGAAGCAAACTGCAGTGTTCAAAGATACTCGCCATTCAGTTACACATTGTAGTAAGTGTCCGAAGGGATAGTAATAACTAATATATCCGATTTTGTCCTTATTAGGTTGCTTCTGGTTGTAGAATATGTCGGGGTACCTGAACTTGTTACAGACATGAAAAAATCTGATTTTTGATGATTTTTTTTTTGATTTTCTGAATTTGCAAATCACTGATAGTACCTTTAACTGCAGATCTACCTTGACAGTAAACAAACTCAATATGGACAGATGTGTTAGTCAGCTATAAGGAAAATGGCATCATTTATGCCTGTAGGTATGTAAAAGGACTACCAACCTAGAAGAAGTGCATTTGCCTCAACCTATGCAAGTCAATTTTAATTTAAAGCGAGGAAAAGTGTTACTGAACGTGTACTTGTATAGAAGGGTTTTTTTTAAAAACAAGGTTGGGCTCACTCAAATGAACAAGTGTACGTGTATTCAAGTGTATTGGCAACCCCTGGGTGTTAGGAAAGATATCAGCATTTAACAGTACAGAGTATCCAGAACATTTGCTGCTGTTGTAGATCAAATTGTTGGAAAAGCAGATTAATGGATACAGTTTCCAACAGAGCTGGCACACTTTCACACTGCTGCTAAGGCCAAAAAAGAAATATAGTTTGTCTCAAAGCTGATGAGTGTTTTGAAAACTAATGCGGTACGCGCATTTTTTATTTTTTTCGCTCACTCATAAAATATCAAAGGTCTTCTGTTCAAAACACACTATACGATATGTGGAATGACCCAAATATCAACAAAGCTCCGGCAGTTAGGTGCAGTGGCGTAACAGGCGGGGGGAAGGGGGGGCAGGTTGCCCCCCCCTGACGACTTTGGCCGGGAAAAAATTTGCAAAAACCATGCTAAATCAGCCGTTTTTAGCCCTCTGACCGGGAAAAATTGGCCTTTTGACCCCCCTGAGAGGGAAATTTCCCAAGACTGGGAAATTTGCCTCCTCAGAGTGGGCAGGCCCGTTACGCCACTGGTTAGGTGGGAGGCAAGGTTCTATCTATTATTATCCTTTCAGTATTTTACGTAAGTGGAGATAAAAAAAAAGCCCATTTAAGCCAGTCTGCCTGCTTGGAAGGCACTTGAAGCTAAGTGGACTGTTGGACTTAAACCTCAACAAAGCTCCATTTCGGGCAGTTAGGTGGTCACCTAGGAGCTGATCAAAGGCATGGATCTATTCTATAGACCTATATTCAGTATTATCTATTTCAGTATTTTACTTAAGTGGAAACAAAAAATTATATTTGCTTTTTCTTCTGATGCATTTTGATGACTTCAGGAGACTATCATTCAACTCTTCATTAAACTTGTCATTTAATGTTTCGATCCAACTGCAGTAATATGAGAACACAAAATAAATTGATTTAAAAACTTGAAATGTCCAAAATTTGAATTCAGAAAGAGTTAAATATGAAAAGTGTAGAGGAAATATTAAAATAAAGACTAAAACTATTGACATTAACTGGGAGATTACCTTGGTGTTGTTGAAAAATACTGCCGCGATCACGAATCACAAAACAGCCTCTTACACAATAATAAACTGGCACCTGATGCCATACATAATAAGGCTTACTGCTATCGATGGAAACAGCATAAAAACAAATGCTGGTATCAGTGAAAGTTGTCGGGAATATAAGTCAGGCTTTTTAATCATTTGTTATTGCTTCCGATTTGTGAAGTTTCTGGCCAATTTTAAGAAAAAAATATCATTCAAAAGATGGGGTTATTATGGACAAAATTTCAGAACTTTATTGGTCAAATATCTAAGGACATTTCTGGCAAATTGTTTAATTTTTTTCAGTCTGTTTTCTGTATTTTTAAAAAGTCGATCGAGATTACAAAAAGCACCTTGGTGCTTTGTATGTTACTAAGGGCGGGCTAATACTTACCTGACGTAGACTCAATACAAATTGCATCCTCTCTGGGGATGCAGAA
>JAMKCH010005589.1:0-31080 GCA_023653785.1 Ophioderma brevispina
AACCGGCAACCTCCGCATCACTATACTCTGTCCAGCTCGAAGTATGAAGTAGCGACTCGGGGGTATACATTGAACCGACTTTCAGCGTGCGAGTAGGTAAAGCACAAGCGTGCTGCAACTGAAAGGCGGCACGGGGGGTTGCGCGCGCGTCGCTACTTCATACTTCAGACGAGAAAAAGTAGAGTGACAGTGCTCTTCTTACCAATTAAGCTAACAAGCCAGGGTTGGTAGGAGATCATCTATAGGTGTTAGGTCCGAAAGGTGTCCATTACTTTCCTAGCGGATTTTGAAATTTTAACTACTTAGTTCTCCATGCAGGCATGGATTAATATTCATTATTTTTTTCCTGGAGATGACCACTAGTTAAAATTTCATGATATAGTATTTGTTGATATGATGTAATACTCTATATAGAAATTGAGATACATTGGGTATTTAAATGTGTACAGCTTTTTTGACACAGATGAAAAGTTAATGCAGAGGCAATTGATTTAAGGGTTTTTTGGGGCTATACAGGGTTAATATTTGGCAAATTATGTTTATCATTTAAAGTTTTAGCTTGAAAGATAAGCTTTTGTTTGCTTCAAGTTTGACTCAAATTGGATATTCGGTTCTGTAGTTATGACAGTTTTAGTTAAAGGACATGAGCGAAAACGCAGAACATTTCCTTTTGTTTTTCTTTATTTTTAATTATGTATTTTATTGTTTTATCGAGTCATTCTGAACATATCTTTGGCAAATTTCTGACACAAATGCTTGTATATTTCAATAAAAACTTACCAATCCCTTGATAAATGTCTATTTTAATATTTAATTCAAAGTCTATCTGAAAAATTAAAATGATTTGCAATAATTAATGAATTATTTAATTGAGCTGTCTTAAGAACCATGTGACTTTTGATGTGCGTTTTTTAACATTTCGTTTTTTGCAAAGTTCTCACACGCAAAACATGTTTTCTCAAAAAGTATAAGGAATACAGACTTCAAATTTGGACCAGTTATTGCTCTAATGTTGTTCTTGTGATTGAACTAAAATGGATGGATTAAGTTGACAAAAATGCATTTTTTCACACAAAAATTGAAAGTCCAATTATTTTTTTCAATTTTTGGCAAAATATGTCGAAAATCCTGTGGTTTACCCCCCCCCCCTTTACCAGTTTAGTATGAAGATAGTTTTAGCTCATTCACAAGATTTTGACCATACTAGCAATTTGCCATTTGTTTCATCTTGATAGCATCAATAGTTTTTGAGTTAGAATGTTTTGTGTAATCCAAGCTAGCAAAATATAGGTTCCAATATGACCGCCGTTACCATGGCAACCAGTTACATGACCAATTGTTCTTCAATTTGTTTCAAATTCTGACAGTATAAGTAATAAATGTAACTAAACACTTAGATTAACATTTTAACTTCGAAACCAAACAACTTTCAGCAATAAGATTTCACAGGTAACTGAGAAATAGTAGCTTTCTTCCGACACCACAATTTCTTTGATGATGCTATTAGTGATCGGGCCATGGCCCTTTAATATTCAATTTTTTTTAGATAAAAATAAAAGTCCATTAATTACAAAAGTTTTCAAAAGTGTGATGAGTGAAATGTTTAAGTTAACAGTCATCTTTTATACCCTGAAAGTGAAGAAAGATTTTTATTTAGCATGCAAATGAAATAGTCAAGGGCGTAGCCATTGGGGAGGGGGAGGGGCTTGTGCCTCCTGTCAGAGGTCCTTCTTCCATTTGCCCTACCCAAAAGAAATCACAGATCCTTGTGTAAACCTCAATGTTATTGTATAAATGTATGAATCGATTATCAACCCCCTTTCTTTCTTTCTGCCTGCCTTCCTGCCCCCCCCCCACATTACAATGTCTAGCTATCCCCCTGCAAATAGCATTATGATCCAAAGCTAATGGTCATCTCAATTTGGCTTCTGTTTTGACAAGCTTTGAATAGGTTAAATTTTGGAAGAAAACAGTTATGACCTCAATTAGGACCAAGTGCTTTGATCAAACTTAGATAACATCTTTTTTCAGTCCAAAAGTATTACAACAATTTTATTTGACCCTCAAAACAAAAAATAAAATCTGTAGATATATAGAATAAATACAGAATTAAAAAAAAAAACAATTGTAAACTTTTGTCTGATTCAATCGGAAAAGTATTTTTCCTAATTATAATCTTTTTTGACATAATGTTTTGTAGATGAATACAATAGATGAACAAACCCGCTGTTTTCAACCATATGAAAGAGTTCAATTTACTGATTTCTATTTTCTTTTTGCCATTCTTTCCTCTTTACATCCAATTGTATATAAATATGCTCACCTAAATTTTCATCTCCGAGCAAACAAAACCAACATTGTGTTCTATGAAAAAGTCTCAAGTAGGTTAGTTTGTGTCATGATTTCCAGTTGGAGTTTGCTAGGTACAGCCTCCGTCCTCAATGTCACCCATTGTTATTCACTCTCTCTCCCTCGCTCATTGAGCATTCTGAATGGATTCGCTCGTCCCCTATTGTTATCAAGGTTCCGTGTGTGTGACAGCGTTGATTTTTTGGCCTATTCCGTGTATTCTTATCCAAGCCGGCTACTCAATCACTTTGGTATGTGTTCAAACCACAAACTTTGTGGGTAATATTGTCCCGGTGTTTGTTGTGTGCGTGTTCGTCGGAATAGGACAAATGCAGCTAATCGAGTGGACAAGTTGCAGGGAACCACTGGGTCGGACTGGCTTGTTTAGGTGTTCGCTGTTGTGGAAGAGTGTACACACCACACATATACAACTCAGCGACGAGACAGTCTGTGGATTGGACCGCTATAGTTAAACTAATGCTGCCTGAAGTCATATGTATACCATTCAGAAGTATTGACATTACAAGCATGTTGCAGCAGTAGTTAAGTTTAGTCTTATGCATGTGAACTTGTGAAGTGATGATTTTTGATTAACTTGTTGCCTTATCTTCAAGTTGTGTGGACATACAGTCTAATCACTCTTGATTAACGGAATAATTAGTTTTGTGTTACCTTGACAGGCAGGCTTGGAACACTAATAGTTAATTAGATATCCGTTAAAGCTGGAAGAGAGAGGAAGGTAAAGAAAGGAATTATTGCACACACTGTACACTTTGTGATGATTATCATATGCTTCAAATGGTTTGTTTGTTGTCATTGCAACTACTGAACTACAAATATGGCATAATTACTCTAATGGACGAGAGTGGACCTGGATTTCACTAAACTTTTGCATGTACCAGAGTAGTCTACCATTGTACATTTTATCGAACAACTGATTTTGGGAAAGGACAGTGATCTACCAATTGAGTTTTCTACAAGTGCCTCAGCTGTAACTTTTTTTATAACTGAAAGTTGACTTAAGGATTGTAATAATATATGAAGCCTCTTGGGATCTTTACTTCAATAGTTGCTTTTGAGTTGGAACTTTTTTGTATGTGCCGTATGATGTCATCACATTTTAATCAAAATCAATTATGACATTACCTTCACCACAAACGTGATGTACTATCAGAACTGTGAAAGTGGCCTACATGCTCCAACAGTGCTAAACTAAAGGATAACGTTAGTCATCGTATCTGGGAAACTTTTTCCCCTGAAGTTTTTTTAAGTTGTGATGTTTTTCTATGACTCATTATTGATTATGTCAGCTTGTTTTTGCATCAGTTTTTGAAGTAGATTATATGGAGAGTGATAGCGATGGTGATGCTTCTTAAAATGTGCTCTGAACTAATCAAGCAACTTACTTGTTGATGTTGTTCTCTTTTAGTCCTTTTCAAACTGGATTTAGCAGGGGATTATTTTATAAACGCACTTTGTGTCTGCAATTTCAAGTGGTTTAAGATACATTGAGTGTCTCATCAATCATTATGGCTCATCAAAGGCATAGAGGTAAGATGGATTTTAGTGGATGATGAATTTGTTTATTTTGATGTGTGAATGGTGTGTGGGGGTGGTTTTTCTGTTTTTATATTTATTTTGATGTGTGAATGGTTTGTATGTACTTTGAAGTGTGAATATTGTGTGTGTGCATATGTGTGCATTTATTTTTTTCTGTATGAATGTCTTTTCCCCAATCTGGGGTCCATTTCATGGTGTTCAAGTTATTTTTGGCACAATAAATGTCCTTAATTTTACAAACAGATGGAAATGTTTTGTGCTATTGCAAATTTGGTATCTTATTCTAAATTAGCAGTCACATAAAAGATTAAAAAAATCAGCAGTTTATAAAAATAAAGAATATTTATTCATGTGTTGTTGTACGTAACAACGAGTACAAGAATTGTAAATTTTGTTTTGTATTTTGCATCTATCTGCACTGAATTGTGTGTGTCTGTGCTCACTTGAATGAGTGATATTTGTGGTGGCAGAAAATCCATGGTTTTTGTAGACTTTGATGCAGTGAACACCAGTGCTCGATTTAGAGGGGTTTTTACATGCACAAATGCATGTAACTTTGGCTCTGTGCATGCAGAATTTTCCCTGTGCATGTAAAATTTTGTATTTTTCATCCCATTTTGAGGAAAACCCAGGGGTTGTGCATGTAAAATTCATTTTTTAAATCGAGCCCTGGTGAACACCCCTATAGTGATGCAAACAATCCCTGATACATGCAGTACCTGTGTCTACACCCTAAAACACCGGGGTCATTTTCATGGCCATTTACCAGGGTTACAACTATGCACATTACTCCTAAATATTGGTGGAGTTGGGGGTGGCAAGTTGGCTCGAAAAAGCGGGTCGATATGGACCAAAATATGAATTTTCATCTCTCCTCTTCGGGGATTTTCGGCCAATTTCATCCTAAATTTGAGCAAAATTAAGTGAATATTGCATTTTTTGCGTGATACATGCACATTTCGTCAAGTTCAGACTTAATTGGAGCAAATCAACGGGACAATGTATCAAACTTTGCCCCCTCTGGCAGGACGACTTAGGAATTTTGACTCTTCTAGGTCAACTGCCTCAGTATGCCACTGACAAAAGGGTCAAAGTTAACCCTTTTTGTGGTCAAGTTGACCTTTCTGTGGTCAAAATTTGACCACTTTTTCGTAGTAATGTGCATAGTTTACTACTACCTTGGTAAATGACCACAAAAATGGCCGCGGCATTTTTAGTCCTCTTTTTGCCAGAGTTGTGTCCCTGTTTGCATTGTCCCTGCTGAATTTCTAGAAAGAGACTGAAAAAAGAACATGGATGCTAGTGATTATATTTTAATGGCACAAAAATTTTAGAATATAATTGAAATTTTTGGTAAAATGCAACCCCTTTTGATGGAAGTACTGAAGTATGTCCCCACTCTAATCAGACCATGTTCTGAAAATGCTGTCCTCTCCCCACTGGAAATTTAGAGATAAAACTCTGCAGGTGTAACATGTTCTTCATACTTCTATATGAAATCACCACATATGACACAATGTATGGATGCCATGAAATATCTTGATGCACCTTTAAATGTAGCAAGAATATTTGTAAACATGAATTTCAGGATAGGCAATAGTGTGAATGTCTTGATTGAATGTACCATAGTTGTTGTTGGCTTTGACCCATTGCTGCAGTCATTTTGATATGGCAATATGTCAGCGGGGAACCCTACCCACCAAGATATTGTCAACTTCTTAACTAATTTGGATGTCGGAATGATTAAATTTGATCCAAAAAAAAAAAAAAAAAAAAAATATATTGATGATTTCTTTTAAAACATTCCAAAGGGATGACATGCTTAAACATCTGACTGAAATAATGTGTCAATCATAGGCATGATTGAAGATGTAACTCACAGATTACCGTTTTCAGTTACTGTCAGAAGGACGTAACTCAGCACTTCAAAGAAATATTAAAGAATTTCTTAAATTCTGTTGTTCATAATTAAACATTGTTCTTTGTTTACTAAAGTTTATATAATGTTTGCTTACAGTACCATATATGAGCTTTATGAGATGTTTAAATTTTGAGTAATGAATAGATTTGCTTAGTAGAAAATATTAAACATCACATTTCTCAAAAGCAGTATTTTTGAGTTAAGGCTTTCTGATTGTCAACCCTCGATTTGTAAACATGAATTTCAGGATAGGCAATAGTGTGAATGTCTTGATTGAATGTACCATAGTTGTTGTTGGCTTTGACCCATTGCTGCAGTCATTTTGATATGGCAATATGTCAGCGGGGAACCCTACCCACCAAGATATTGTCAACTTCTTAACTAATTTGGATGTCGGAATGATTAAATTTGATCCAAATTCTGTCAAAAATTTGACAAATTTGGTGAGCTCCCAGCTGACTATAACAGTGGCATCAGGTTGGTATCATATCCACAGGTGTTTTAAATATTCTGTATATCACCCAATTTATTTTGTGAGTTTTCTATTACAATACATAGAGGAAAAACGAGTACCCATCCTAGTAAACAAAAACATGAAAGCAACTATGGCCCTGGGACTTTTTTTTTATTAGAGTATCAAATGTAACCTATGATTCTGTTAAATTTGGCTTCTTGGTCTCAAATAGGGTATTTTATGCTGGATTACCTGACTTCTTCAAGTCTGGATGACTTACTCATAATTATGTTAAAAATTTCCATCTACATGCAGTATCTCTTGTAGTATACGGTCTCATATAGGGTACCATTTCACACACGTGTGGTCTCTATATTGAATAAAATCAAAATAATCACGGTTAAATTTTACACTTAGAGGGGGATGACCCGATTTAAGTCTATAAATTTTTCATCTTGATAGGGTTTGGGCTGAAGGCCATTCTATCTGTAAAGTTTTGCGCCAATGTTTCAACCCGTTTTGATGTGAGATCTAAAATGCGATTTTGCAATCCACATAAAGTACTGTGTAAAATGAATATTGGTCAACCAAAATGGGGCACAATTTTTTGCTCATAACATCCAAACCAATCATCCTTTAGCCCTAAGATTTCACAAGGTATATGAGAAAATTAGCGAAATTGCCTTAAATTGGCTATACAGACATCCAATTGAGTGGGGCTTCATCTTTTGCTGCTATTTTCTTCCCTTTTTCTGGGGTGGGGGGGGGCACTCCCTATCTGAAGTGACAGGTATGCCTTGGCCAGGTGAAAAGTAGGGGCCTTTCAGGTAAAATGTACTAAAAAATGTGGGGTCATTCGGTACACATCCTGAATAAAAATGGGATCATCAAGTGTGAAACTTTAAAGTTGCAACAAGAGATTTGATATATCAGGTGTCCCTAAAAAAATCAAAAGTACTGATTTTTGCCCTGGTATAAAGCTTTCCATAAAAAATATCCCCATCTGAAAGGATTAAGCTGAGAAATGTTTCTTTGGTACAAAACTTTTAAGACAATTCTGTAGCCAAATACAAGGTAAGGAATCTATTAAGTGTCTAATCTATATGAAATTACTATTATGACGCCAAATTTTATGGGTGCCTCAGAATCTCTCGTTGCACCTTTAAGGATGGGCATTTGAGGTAACAACCTGAAGTTCAAAAAGAAAGTGCCTCTATTCCAGAGTTAAAATTACTGTGAAATTCTAAAATTTTTTGGCATGAATTATGAAATTGTTCAAAATGTGCACGTAGTATGTGGAAATTTTGAATTTGGGTGTTAAAATTCTATAAAAAAGTAGATACTTACGCAAACTTGTGAAAAAGTGGCCAGCAAGAAAAAAGAAAATGGGGGTCATTGAGTATCTGAAGATTTTAAAAAGGGGGTCATTGGGGAATAGGTAGGACTAGGACAGCAGCACAAAAAGGGGGTCATTGGGTACTAGCCTGTTGGTAAAAGGGGGTCTATCCTAAGGCACATGCTGCATAACCATCATCTTTCATCTTGAAGACATTTCCACACAAATTATTTATTAACACAAAATCAGATAGTACCATTATTTGACTGAACTGTACATGACAAGCATGTTTGGAAATTCCCAGCGAAGCAGATACACATGAATTATTGTGTGATGTCTTTCAATACAGGATTGTGTATTATAGTCAGTTGTGCATTTTGTGACCTCCTATGACTCATTCGTCAAACAAGTGAAAAGATCTAAAAACTTGAATATGCAAATCTTTCTTTTCTTCCTAGATTTGGGGTGAAATATAGCCTGCTTATGGTTTCTGCTCTGATAGTCAGGGATAAAAAATAAGCTGGCAGTTTTGAGGTCAGCAAAATATCAATAGGCTATCTCTGTTGTGTTTGTATATGATACACCTTAAAATAAATTTGTGCAGTTCAGGTAGTTGTGACAAGCTGTTTTTCAATTCATTGTAATTATACTCTTACTCTTTTTTAAAACTAGTACGACATGGTAGGTATAAAATGCAATTTTTCTGTGAGGTTGGGTCATAAATCCTCAAATTTTGATCATTTGTTTTAAGCTTAATGTAAATTCAAAGAAAAAATGGCTCACAGTTTGCTAGTATTGTCGTCAATTCTTTCTAAAAAAAATAAAGATTTGGTGTAGTTGAGGGAGTGCTAAGTTACAATCTTGGAAATAATCGTTGGAACACTTTGAACGACTTTTGGATGACTGTTACCCCTTCTCTCCTGGCTTATCCACAAGGTGATACCCTGACACACTTAATCCCCTGTGAACTACTACCTATGATAGAATCTTTTTGATTGGCTCATTATACAGGACACAACATGAGATACCCTCTGAGTAACCAATCAAAATAGTGCTTCTATATCGCTGTGTTAACCATACCAACAATTCTTACAGTATCTCTGATTTGCTCATTACATAATATTACCTTCCAAGTAACCAATCAAAATAGTGCTTAGAAGCTAATAGATAGGCAGGTATGTGCCGTGGGGCAGGGGGGAATTTGGCACCTTATAGAATAAGCCACAGACCCCTTTGCATAAAGGTTGCCGATTTCGTAAATGTATCAATGTGTCAGGGTTCACCTTACACTGTAAACACATTTAGGAATGGTCATTTATGCAGTGATGGATCATTATTGTAGATTGGGTTGGTTGATTTTGGTGTGTAAATTATGATAACATTTGGCAATTTCATATCTGGCCGTGGAACAATTTGTAGCCATTGTTTTAAAAGCTAACAAACTTCTCCTTACAAACTAAGCAATTATCCGAAAGGTGGTGTTGAAAGTGTTAAGTTAAAGGTGGTGTTGAAAGTGTTCAGTTTCAGTGATGACCAACTGCTCCTAATGTAGGGGATGTGTCTGGCTAACAAAAGTCTCAATTGTTCTAGGCTCTCTCAGTAGGAGCATGGATGCCTACTATTCAGCCATGCAGAGGAAACCACAGCATCCCGCATAGTCGTATGCAGCTGTGTATTTGTCTCCTACAAAATACCGAACTTCTCATATTTTTCAAATTATGGACAAAACAATACCATTTAGAAACAATAGGAGCTTTAAGTAGCACTTCCAGAGAGCTTAAATGATAGGGGTACTTTCTGTTTCTCTTTCCCATCTCCCACACAGTAATAAACTACCCTGGGGGGTTCTCAAGTTTGGTTTGGGTAGGGACGAGCCTCTGAGAGTGTGGAAGTAGGACCCATATCATTTTTTCTGAAAAAAAAAGACTCATAGATATACCAGAAATGCAGATTTTGCCCAAATTTAACACAAATTTTGCCATTTTTTCTTCAAAATTTAGACCTTTTTAGCAAATTTGGAAAATTTTGTTTCAGGTTAAGAAAATTGGACTAACTTTCCAACTTTTAGACAATTTTGGCTCATTGAGGAAATTTTACTAATTTTCCAACAAATTTGAGAACATTTTGAAGTGATCCATATCTATACCATAATTGGCATAAAAAGGAGTCATTGATATACCAGAAGGCTGAAAATGAGACCCATGTTCGTGGCACATCCCTGTTTGGTCTTTTTGTTGAGATGGTTTGCAATAGCCATGTTTGAAATGACAACAGGATTTGAAAGAAGACGTTCAACCTGAATCGACCAGGGGGATTAGTGTTGGGAGGGCTTGTTTATGTCATAATGTCATAACATATTAGCACATCATAATACAAATTCACTATTTAATCCGTTTAGGTCTATTCACCATGGTTTATTCTATCGATTAGGAGACATTACCGTAATCCTGGGATTGAACTTGGACATGATTTATGATTTTGTTTATTACCATTCATCATATATTTGAAATACAGTGTCTGTTTGGTTCTGTTTACATTGGATCAAAATACCGCTTAAAATGTGTGCAATATGTCATCTTATGAGTCGGCTCTCTCCGCCTACATAATAATAACTGTTTATCTGAAGACACGTTCTTTGTGAATCAATGCCTATAAACCAAATTTGGTTGAAATCAAGCTTGTGAATGCAATTGAAATGACCATCTTAAACTATACACAATGCGTTACAGAGACACTCAAAACTTGGTTTGGGTAGGGATGTGCGACACGAAGGGCCAAACTTAGGAGGCTTCAGAACTAAATTTTTGGTGAAAGTAAGGGTCTTTGGAACTGATTGTTGAAAACAATTTTAATGTTGTTGGAAGCTGAATTTAGACCAAATTAGAAGTTTGGGGACCTGTAAACTGGCAAAAGTTACCCAACTGTTAGCCTTGGACCTAAAATTTTGAGTCTTGTGGACAAATTAAGGGTCTTAAGAACTTTTTGAGCCTACTTGACCTGGGGTTCTAACGAGCCTTGCAGAGAGCAAGCAACAAGCATACCCATGTTGGATCAATAAGTAAACATGTTGTTACTGATAAATTGTGAAGGTTCAACGGTTATTGATTTAGCCCCCAAAAAATGGTCTCAGAAGAAATGTGAAAATGAAAAATGCGAATAGAAATTGACACCAAATGCAGGATTTTTTATATAACCATGTTTTGACCCACTTTTTGTCATTTTTCCCCACTTTTTTGCATTTTTTCGGATGCTTCACGGCCAAATTTTCAAAACCCTAAGAAAAATGCACAAAAAGACCATTTTAAACAAAATGCACATGGTCTTTGAGGAAAAACTGTTTTTTTCGGCACTGTGCATTTTGGCATTCGGGCAATGACTACATAATGTTAGGCTTTAATGAGTATGTTGAAAAGAATTAGTTCAACATAATTTCATGTTCAATGAGGGTAATAGTGTTTTGTATGTCACCCCCCCCCCCCCCCCTTAAATGTGTTTCAGGTCACATGTGACCAAGCTTGTCGACAGAAGAGCTATCCACTGTCGCACATTCAACAATGTATCAAAATGTGCTATTCGTGCCAAAAAACCCAAGAATTAATTACTCTGTGTGACACCATGCTGAACACATTGGTGAATAGGGAAAACATAAGGACATTCATGGCTTGTAGGTTGAATCATACCAAATTCTTAAGGCACCCTTTAAATGTGCCTTGTAATCTTATTCTAAAAAAACAGCATGAAAATGTAAGCACTTTCATGGGCTGATGCCTCGGGTTCAATTGACCAATTTGAACCAGGTTGCGTCGCGTTAAGTATGATCGTTGCGTCAATGGTTGTCCGATTGTTGGAATGGGTGGTGGCAAGTCCTTTCTTGTTGTTTTAAGCCGTACTAAAGTAGCACAAAATGAGAGTTAAAGATGACCTTAAATGTTAAAAGCTTGTTTAAGAATTAGAAAATAAGGTATGATGTGGGGAAAAGGTACTCTCTTTACGACGATTGAAACCGGCGAACCATTAAAAATATAATTTGCGTGAAGAATCGGCCTCCGGCCTTGTTCTTCCACTTAAAAATAAATGGTATCGCCTTTGGTTTCAATTCATCGTAAAGAGAGTACCCGGTTCCCAAATCACACCTTATTCTCTAAATATTTTTATTTTTTGAAATCTTTTGAAATTTTTTGAAAGTGGTGGGAGAGCATTTGGGGGACTAGTAGTAGTGACTGTCAAAATAATATCAGAATGAAGTCAGATGGGGACAAGCAAAAATCGTTTAGTGGAAAGCAAAATTAACATGCAGGGCAAAATTGAGGATTTTCGTAATGTTATGAGCATAACACAGGGCTTTCGGCAATTTATAAGCTTAAAGGTGCAATGAGAGATTCAAGCATCATATTTTGAGTCATATGTAGTGATTTTTATATAGAAAAGACACACTCGATAGATTTCTACCCTTGCAATTGGTGACGAGAAATGCAAGTTGTGTCTTTTGCTCAATTAACATTTATTTAGAAAGTCACAAATTTTGTACCTAAGAATATTTTCAGCTTAATCCTTTCAGTGAGGATCTATTTTTTAATGGGATGCTTTAACAGTGGAAAAACAGGGCTTTCAATATGAGGGACACCTGATGTGAAAATCTCTGGCTTACCTTTTAATTTTTTACTGAAAAAGTGATGTTTTACCAATGTACAAGGGTCATCTCAGACTGGGACATTTTTTCTTGGAAACTTAGTATAAGTCAAATGGACGGGTGGGGAGACCAGCTAATTTTCCCTAGATGGCAGTGGAATCCTATAATTATTAATAGAGGAATGAGGAGAAATGATATCCCTACACAACTGCTTACCCGTTAGGTGAATTGGCCTCTGTAATACATTTAGTAAAGAAATTGAAGCTGTTGTGGCTCACACAAGTGGGCATTCCTGAAAAAATAAGAAATATATATATGCCCATCTTGCCATATAGGCATAAAAAAGGTCATGATTTACATGTTTTTACATCCTCTAGTGTAATGTTTGCTGTTGGTAGCGCCTCTATTGTCAAAGCTCTGAGATCTCTGCAAAACTGTATTTTGTCCGCTTTGAAAAATTTTGTAAAATTTGTACAGCATGTAGTTGTGCTTGTTAGACTGAGCAATCGTTGGGCGCTTGTGTTTGTAATACGTAAACCGGCAATGTATTATGTATTTATTTAAAACAAACCACAGATCAGAATATTTGCTGCGGGTTGCAGCCAACACCCTCAAGTCACAGATACTAAAAATACTGAATAAGTGAGGCCTATATGTTATTAATCTATACTGATGAAGTCCCCAAGTGGGCTATTATAGATAATAGTGGACCAATTTTATTTGGCTATTAACTGTTTTGTCTACAAGTGACCACTGATAATGTACTAGTGTATAAGACACAAACCATGATGAAACTAAAGTCAATGTTATTTTACTGAAGTCTCACCATAGTAAAAGGGCAAAGGAGCTATATTATTTTGACCTCAGAGCCCACCAGCCTTGGGCATGGCTAGAGCTTGTGGAATTAAATAATCCGTTTGTGTGAGGAAAAACTGTGTCCCTATTGATATTATTGGTCTATATATCATTTTGTCCCTGCAGTGTCACTTTAGTAAGATTCAAACTTTTTGTAATTTGGGTATCATCTGCAGGTGTGGGTTTAGATTAATTGAGTAACAATGTTTGAGCTAACCAGGGGGAAGGTTTTTCTCCTGACATTCAAAGAAAGGAGTAACATCTGGATTGTTTTCACAATGCATACCGTGGATAATAATAATGAGGCAATGTGAAGGATACGCATAGTTATTCTTGGAACATAACCAAAGCGTCTTGATCTTTTCTTGAGTACAACTCAATTGATGGTTATTTGATAAGAGAGATGCTCAGCAATAACATGATAGTGTGACAGTGTGAAAAATGCTGCAATTTTTGTTTGGAAATAAACAGTGAAGGGGAGAAAGACCCAGAAAATGGATTGTGCATTGTGGGACAATGGAACTTGAATTTGTTTTGCACTTGTAAATAAGCAAGCAAGAGAAGAGTTACATTACGGTGAGGGTGACATACGGCTACAATAGGTATGGGGTTGAGCAGACAAGATTTGGTCCTGTCATAGGATTGCTTGTATAGGCGGATTTCCATAACCTGATCAGGGTTATCTGACCACCTTCCCTGACCAGGGTTATAAGACCGCCTTCCTGACCAGGGTTATCTGACCACCTTCCCTGACACTATGAATTCAACAACCTTTACAGCTTATTATATTAAAGGTTGTTGAATTGATAGTGGTCAGAGGAAGAAAGAAAGAAAGTGGGGAGTGTGGCTTAGTGTTAGGATGCTTGCCTTTGGTGCAAATTACAAAAAATTCCCGGGTTCGAATCCCTGTGGTGGTCACTTGCGGGGATTTATTCAGGTACTCAATACTGATTTGTTTGTTATGTCCAGATATTGATAAGTACAGAATATACCGCTCTTCCTCCAGGGTTCACTTGGAACTGGGCTAATGAATCATGAAGAATCCCGTCCTCGTAGGGAGATGTTAAGCCGTTGCTCCCGTGTATAGAGAGTCAATTGTCATGTACATCACAGCCAGTGTCGAATAAGGAGTAAGTTGAAAACCTCTGACTTTCCCCAATCCACCCAGCCTCAAAATAGCAGGCCATGTTAGGAGGTCTGTATCTGGACACATGCGGCCAGGATCAGCTTACTCAGCTGAAATTATCCTGACACACCCACAAACAATTAATTTTGGGATATGCCAAGAAGAAGAGGAGTAGTATTTTGTAGTATTTGGTATGTTAGGGATAAACTTTGCACTCAGTGAGTGTGGACTCTTGAGTAACGAGTATAGTCCAGTAGGACATACTCTTACTACCTCAAGTGGTCAGCAGAGGCGGTAGGGCTTGGTTAGCAGTAGCATAATAGATGCTGCCAGACCGCCATATGATATTATAGCATGCTTCCACACTCACATATTTCACTTATTTTTTTCCTGTATGTTTATTTTTCTTCCAGATCCCCACATCAAGGTCACTGGGAAACCTGGGGAATTGTGGCATCCGCCAAAGACAAAAATCATGCAGGGGGTTTTTTTTTAAAACAAGGACCACAAAGGTGAAAAGGTGAGTGAATGTTATTGTCATATCAGTCAAGTAAAACTTAAATGGATGTTGTTATAAACTAATTTGTATGTTGTGTTTCAAACGTGATAGTAAGGTTTCTTCTTGTTGCGGATGGAGGCAGCAGCAAATATGGTTGGAAGTTGGTGAGCCAGCTCACTGTGCTTGATTGGGGAGTGAGAGGTCTAGTCCCCACCGCTGGACGAAAGGTGGGCACTCATTGAGAATTGTGATCCGCCGTCTGTGATGGAGAGCCACTTGACAGGCTGAAGAATGGTCGCAGCCCACATCGGTGCATATTCCTGTTGAAGCGACCGGCTCCTGGGCGAATCCGGTTCAAGGTTACCCATTACTTTGTGGAAGATGCTCCCAGGTGGGAGTCAGTCTAGGTGTGTGGATTAGTGAATTGGTTGGTCTTGGAGTATCTAGCCAGGCAGTGTTCCATGTCTGAGAAGGATGTTGAATGGGAGCTGGAGAGTTTAGCGCAGTCTCTGTCTGCCGAGCTGGTATGATTCTTTGATAGTATTATGCAGCAGGTGCTTGTTGTCCAAACAGAGCTTTATTCTCCAGTTTGTGTGTGTGATGCTAAAGGCACATTTCATTTCCTTTAAATGGTAAGGTGCATTTCAAGTTCTATGGCCTCATTCTTGACTTGCCTCAATAATTTGAGATTTTTGTGTCAACCGAACTGTTTGCCTGAGTACTTTTTGTGTACCTAAACTTACGTGCAAATTTAATTTCGAAGAAATTCGGAAGCTTGTAATTTCTGTCCATTAGGGACAGAAATTAGAACACAGTGGCCTATAGGGTACTGCAGCAATACAAACATTAGGCCCCTTAAAATTATTTATTAGTTTCTCATAGCAGTGGCCTCTGAAAAGTGAGGAGGGAGGGCAATGTTTTTTTAACTAAATTACACTAAAATATGACCGTTTTCACCAAAAATTAATATTATCACTCTCTTTCAGCAGCTTCAGAAAATATGTTGAGGCCTTTTTCTATTCTAAGTTTATGAGGAATAGATCCCCCCCTCATTGCAAAAAAGTGCCAGTAGTTGATTAATAATATAATTAGGCCTATCCACTTAAATTTCAGGATTGGAAGCATGTTAATTTAAAGAAAAAATTAAAAAAATAAAAACAGTTTTACCGTACCCAAAAAGTGAGGAGGGAGGGCTATGAGAATCTAACAATATGTCTACTCTTGGTTTCATATTGAACTATATAGTTAGTAAGATATTGTTTGACTCTTGGCTGGCCAAGAGTCACATTAATACTTTCTTAGGGGCTTTGTTGTTTTGCACTTGAACAAGCAAGCCCCAGCCCTACTTTTAGGGTTATACAAACATTTGCTCATAACACCAAAATGTATCGTTGGAATCAATTGAAATTTTGAAATAAGCTTATTTTGCCAGTATTTATTGAACCGTTAAAAAATGAAGGTGTAAAAATCATGAAATGCTCTTTTTAAGGTTAGCTGTTGTATAGTGCTGAACAATCATGGGGTCAAAGGCCTTAGTTATTGCAGAGTAAAGTATCAGTATTGTAGTAATTTTACTCAAAATTCTTTATCTCTTTTTTGAAAGAAGTGTATATTATGTCTAGAATCAAATCTGAGACGCGTCGCTAAAATGTGCGTTGACCGCGTATGCACAGCTGCACTTGGCCTAGTAACAAGGCATCCTAGTAACGTAATACGTTAGCGCGATTGGCCAATACAGCAGAGGTCAATTGTACTTTTGTTGCGTGCTATGCTCGGGGAAAATACTCACTGCGATCGGCGCAGGGTGACGCGTCACAGATTTGATTCCAGACATAATAGTCATATGGAAATATTTCTAGGAAGAAAAAATTTGTTTGTTTTTGGTATTTTTTTGGTAAATTTTTTTTTAAAAATAGATGATGATTTTCGAGATAAAAGGGGTATTTTGGGTTGGATTTCTGTTATGGATTGAGTGATCCACCCGAAAGAGTAAAAATATTTGAAATATGCAGAAATAGCTTGAAAGTTATTTTTTCCAACTAAAGAATGAAATTATGAATCTCCATTCAATTATGTGTCGTGGTAAGTGTTCGCATAGACAGTAATGAATAAAATATCCGATTTTGTCCTTATCAGGCTGCTTTTGCCTCCCCCTCACCTGTGTGACCTTTTACTTATGGTACATTAAAGGGGTATACTAGATTAAAGGGTATATTGGGATATGGTATGGTAGATTAATGTTGTGTTTCTGGTATTGGATATATGGTACATTTTAGGGGTATGATTAGAGTCTAAATACAATTCTTTTTAGTCATTTTTATATTTTTTCTTTTCAATTTCAGAGTAATAGAGTAACCTTAAAAATGGACGTCTCCTACACAGAGCACTCGCATGTAATCGGCAAAGGAGGAAATATAATCAAGAAAGTAATGGAAGACACGGGATGCCATATACATTTCCCGGATTCGAACCGGGGTACCCAACAAGAAAAGAGTAACCAAGTGTCAATAGCTGGACAGGTGTGCGGGGTGGAGAAAGCGAGATATAAAATAAGGGTAAGCTGTGGCATAGTAGATGCCTTAACCCTAACTCCCCATCTGTTTCTAGCCTATGTCCTGGGAGAGAGTGAAGGAATAGGGGAGAAGGGAAGGAGAAAAAATGGGAAATTTGGGTCGGTCTCGAACATCACCGGGGGTACCACACTACAACGGTATAGCTGGCCCGGCCAGCAATTTTGTGCCCATATGGGTCTTCATTTGACGATGCATTTGCTACATCCAAGACTTGGTGCATTTTCCTCACTCAGTGCTGTGGTGTTGTGTAAGGAATGGGGCATTAGGGTTAAAGGTGCACCGAGAGATTTCAAGGCATCCATATGTGGTGATTTCATATAGATTAGACAATCAATTGCCCTGCATTTGGCTACAGAAATGTCTTAAAAAGTGAAAACAAAAGATCACTAATGACTAAAATGTCCGATTTTGTCCTTATTAGGTTGCTTCTGGTCCTATCATTTTTTGCAGGGTATGTTAGGACACCTATACTTGTTACATACAAGCAAAAATCTGATTTTTGGTGATTTTTTTTTGATTTTCTGATTTAGCAAATCACTGATAGTGCCTTTAATCCTTTCAGATGGGGATATTTTTGATGGAAAGCTTTATATCAGTACAAAAATCAGGGCTTTCAATTTGTTTAGGGACACCTAATAAGCGAATTCTCTAATTGCACCTTTTACACCTTTAAGCTTTCAGCAGATCATTAGTGCAAATGATTTGTGGGTATTTGTGGATCCATGTTGCTGGTCTTATAGTTTGAAATTAGCAAGTGTGTGGCAATTCCCTTTTAATACACCAACTGGCAATATTTCGAACATCGGTCGCATCAACCAATGTCACCTCAGATTTGCGTGTTGACATGTTTTTCATACCGACAGATGTTGAGTGCATTGTCAAGTTTGGCAGTTTAAAAATTTTGTGAATAAGAAATCATTTTAATCAATTAGTTGTTGAAATTATTAGTTTTGATTAAAATTAGTATCTAAAACACTCATAAGAAATTTTGAAATTTTAACTACGTAGTTCTCCAGGCAGACAAGGATGAATATATATTAATCTTTTCCCGGAGATGGCAAGCGCACACAACTGTTGAAAAAAATTGTGCGCTTGGCCGGACTCGAACCGGCAACCTCCGTATTACTAGTGACGGGGCCCTTACCAATTGAGCTAACAAGCCAGGGTTGGTAAAGGAGGGATAGATATTATCTACAGGCGTTAGTTCTGAAAGGTGTCCGTCGCTTTCCTAGCGGATAGCATCAGAACAGTATATTTACATATACAATTTATATTTGTTTTGAAATTTTAGCTACTTAGTTGTTGTGTGCGCTGGCCAAAATTTTAATTGATCATTTATCAATTACATACTTCAGAGCCTGGGAACTTGGTATAATAATTTGATATCCACCATTCTGCAATACACTTGACAAAACCTGTGCTGCAAAATATATTTTTCACTGCAATTCCATTTTCACATTTTTCAAAATTTGTCATTTCTAAAGTGTACCAAATTTTACATCACAGATTGGCAGCATCTTGTGTTAGGTGAAAGTGAACATTTGGCAAACAGGACTGTGTGCCTCAAAACTCAAGGTTCTTATCATGATGAAAGATACTAAGCTAAGATTTTGTTAGTTTGCACCCACACTTATCAGCGTTATGTTGTGATCCAAATGTAGTGATAAACAAGTAACAGTTCAGGACCTTCTTGGAATTGTTTGGAAATTGTAGCCTTGGTGACTATAAGTCTGCTTTCAAAGTCAAAATATCAACTTTTACAACTTCACCAATATCTCTGCCTATCCATTCTGTTCAGGCACTTTTCCTAAAAAATCTGTCGTAATAAAGAACGGCTCGTAATTTGTTGGTATTTGAAAAGTATTGTTTCATTCTAGAAATGCAGAACATCTATAGACCGTATTCAATAGCCAGCCTTGTTGGTGGACAAGATAGACGCATTCCAGTACTACAATACATTCACCTGTCAATGATCCCTGTGCAATCGCTAAACATGGATCGATTGACAGCTTAATGTATTGTAGTCCTGGAATCATGCATCTTGTCCACCAACATGTCTGGTGGCTGACGTCATATTGAATACGGTCTATAGGCCTCTCTTATTAAAGCAATACCAGCACCTTTTTTTTTAAGGGCACCCCCAATTTTCCAAAACTTTTAGTGAGATTTTTGCATAGTTGCATTGATAATTGGCTTGTAAACTATACCTGTGAATGGTAAAGTTCAAACTTGTCTATGTATTGCCAAAGAAGGAATTTTTAATATCGGAGATTTCAGATAATAATTCAACGGTTGCTGGAAACGTCCATTAACTTTAAGTATGAAATAGCTGGGAAATTGCACTAAGTATGTGTCTATGCTCATCCATTAGTTGTTCATTTGGTTTAGACGAGTGAAATTAGAGGTTATTTTAGTAAGGTAGCAATATTTCTCAATGGACGGACAGAATTTTGGCGTTTCCAGCTCCGCTGTTAAATCGATTAGATATGCCAATTCTAATTACAAAATCACTTATTTTATAACAAGTATGCACTTTTGAGCATTACCATTCACAGGTATAATTTATTAGACAATTACCAACACTACTGTGCAAAATTTCAAATTTTGAAAATTGCGGGTGTTCTTCAAAAATGTACTGGCATTGCTTTAACAAATTAGAAACTTTATTTTCACGGCAATTTGTCCATGTTTGCCTCAAGACATTATAATATTAGCTATCACTTTGATTTGGTTTCTTTCAGGAATTACTTCCCCTGGTGCTATTCTTTGAGCTTCCCATCACAGGCACCCCCGTCCCTGACATGAACTCACCCACTATCCAACAGATTGTACAGACCTACAATGTGGCAGTCAACATGAAGCAGAGATCGCGGGGGTTCTCTACCACCGTGACGGTGCGAGGGGCTGCCAATAATGCTGCAGGGTTAAAAGAGGGCACAGTAAGGTTGATGGAACACTTGACAGGGAGTTTAGGGGTAAGTAGATGAAAGAGTCAAAGATTTCAGTTTGGCAGTCCTTCAAGAATACTCTTTGATATAGCTGTTTCACTCCTTTGTATCAATTACCACTTCCACTTTGAAGCAATGATTTGTGATTTCTTGAGAAATAGGACTAAACAAAATGTTATCTCATCATGTGAGTACAAGAAGGTTGTAAATGCAATAGCTGCCATGTGATACATCTGTGTGCTGCCATGTATTAGGATGATTCTGAACTTACCTTCCTTGAGTCAGTGGCTCTTGAAATAGTTCTTCAGGGGACTGTTCAGGCGACATAGTCTCCTGAAGAACCATTTCAAGAGCCAATGACCCAGTACTTGGCGTAATAGTATTTTTGAAAGAAATTTCTGATAAATGGCAGCTGTTGCACTTAACCTTCTTGCATTCACATGTCAATCTGATTTTGCTCTTAATTATCCTCTAACAGCTTTAAATTCACACCAATGTCTCCTGTCAAGAATGGGTTTGGGGTCCGAATCACTTGTATTCATTTTTTTTAATGACCAAGACCCCGTACACACTACCAAATCTCTTATTCCGACGAAGCGTGACGAAGATTAAAAAATTGCTGAAGTATAGTTGTAAGCACTTCCCTTATTTCGACGAAGATTAAAATCAGGTTTAATTCAACGAACAAAACATCTTCTTTCGACGAAGAGGGTAGTTGTTTCGATTAAGTTTCCGTAGTGTGTACGCACGCTTCGTTTAAGTAAGCGAGTGATGCGTGAACGGTTGACTCCAGGGCCGTATATCCGGTGTCGTGCTTGTTTCCGATCTTCGTTATTTCCTACTGTGTGTGTACGCAACGTATCTTAATTAGTGTAGTGGTGGACAAAACACAACGCTTTTTACTAATATCACGATTAACTAATCTTCTTCGAAATAAGAGATTTTGATGTGTACGGGGTTCCAAGTCATCTTTTAATTGTACATTCAGTTTATTAGCAGGAAAATAATGGCTTCAGGTTAGAAAATAATTATCAGTTCAATGTACTATTACGGCGGTCCGGTAAGTATTTCCCACAGTGTAGTCTGTGTCACAGACTGTGAAAGATATTATCTAGCTTGATATTGCGTGAGAGACTAACGTTATCAGTCCGTCATAGAGAATGTGTGTAAATGAAACTAAATCTCAAATATCTCCGGAAAACAAAGGGGTTCTATGGATGTTTTTGCATCAGAGGGTCCGTTACTATGTTTTGTTTTGAATATGAATCGTAATTGGCTCTGAACCTATAGAACCTAGCAAGAAAATTGAATGTTTTTGTCTGGTACTTCGGTGCTCGCAGACACAGAAGAGTGAACACGCAATCGCTACGGCCACATTCATTTTTTCCCACAATGCCTTTCGATATTTTTCGTCTTGAGAATTTTTAAACACTGATTTCAATTTACGCCAACTTTTTTTTTAAATTTTAGAAACAGGACTACATACTTACCGGACCGCTGTAATGTACTATGAACCTCTTCTTGGGATGTCAAATTTTGAACAAAATTTTGAACAAAATGTGTTGTCAGTCAGAAAACACCTTGGTTATACTACAGATGGCAGATAGACTAAACACAGGATTAATTAAGTATTCTGCCACCACATCCTTCAACATGCAGTTTATTCTGTTAAGGCTGCCAAATTCATAGGGTGGTGGCTCAATACAAAATTCTTTCCCTAAACACATTTATTTGGTGATGTGCAATCTGTAGGCACATTTTATCTTCTGTTCTGTTCATATCAGTAAGCTATACCCCATCAAGCCTCTGAATGTCTTGGTACATCACCCTGAATTTTAACCACCAAATTATTTTTCGCAGAGAATGCACTGCTTTTAAAGTCGTAGCATTTTGGTTACAGCTATTAAATACACCATATTTGACATGCTTTTCACCTATCTTTCCTCACACCTCTTCAGATGACTCTTCCAGTAAGCACGCAGATCGAGATAGCCCCTCAGCATCACCAATTCATGATCGGCAGGGGTGGGCTCAACATCAAGCAGATCATGCAAGGGACGGGTGCAACCATACACTTCCCCGACCCCAGCAACGCACAGCGCAAGAGTTCGGTGTTCATCTCAGGGTCGCTAGATTCCGTAATCATAGCAAGGCATCTATTAATGGTATGTCAGATAATTATCTCTTTAGCAAAGAAATAGAGTAGGAGAATCTGGATTGGTTTTATATCTGTGTGTACAAAAGCTTAGTCATGACAAATACGTATGTACACTTGGGGGTATTCAGATTTCTAGAAAATTTACACTGTTACGAACATATGTTAGACTACAATTTGAATACTTTGTGTATAATAAAATGACACCAGACTTAGACTGTTAAAGAGTTAATTTTGACAATTCTCATTTGGGTAAGAAATGTTAACATTTGGCAAAATATATCAATACCATATGTGTAAACAAGTCAAGTTGTGATTCAAATATCAATATCAAACATATCAACTCTGGTAGATTTTGTACAGGATTATAACACACAAGTCAGTGGTCAAACAGAGTGCATGCCGTGGGAATCAACTCTGGTGTGTGTTTTAAATGCCATTTCTATCGTCTGCTGAATAAATGTTGCTGGAGTTTTTTTTATTATAAAATTGTTCTGTAAGGGTGCTGATTTGATGTTAAATTATTTCAGGTGAGGGCTAATAAAGCTTTACAACAACCATGTAAAAATATAAATTTTGAAAAATCATGAGGGCACACTATTTTTCAAATGTGCCCGTGTCTTGTTAACAAGCTCGGTAACTGAAACCAAATTTCATGTTACATTATATGTCATTGCCAATTTTGACTGAACTTTGGTTCCCTACAGGGATGCCTACCACTGGTGCTCATGTTTGACATCAAAGAGGACGTTGAAGTGGAGTCATCCAAATTGGCACAGATGATGGAACATTTAGATGTATTTATTAGTGTGAAACCAAAGCCAAAACAACCTAGCAAAGTAAGTACAATGTTACAAATTACTCTGGTAATGTTCTCTGGTGAAGGTTTTATCGATCCAATTCAAAACACTGAAATATTAGATGGGCTTTGATATGCAGGGTTTTATGTAGCTAGAAATTTGTAGTGTTTCAAAAATGCTAAAGAAAAAAAGTTTGCCTTGCATACATTTATGTATTCTGCTTTTTCTTTCAGTCATTTTCCCCCTGACAAGTAAAAAAAAGCTTACAGAGGCCAAGAAAAAAAAAGAAAGTTTGTCCCAGCTTCCCACTTGCATAGTTGTAAAAATTAACATTTTACTACATTTCTTTTCTAAAGGTTTTTAAGAGATTTCTAATATTTTTTTTAAACTTACAAAGAAGGGAAATTTCTTTTCTAAAGGTTTCTTATGAAGAAGGGAAAAAAGGAAGATTGACCACTAAGTAGCCCAAAAATGGTCTAAAAATAGCGCATAGCTTTTTTGACTAAAAAACTGAACAGTGCTTATTAGGCTTTTGAGCTAAATCAAAGCTGAGACAAACCTTTTCCTTTATAGTTATGCATTAAAAAGGGACTCCACATACTTTAAGCGCATGGGTTTGTGAGACAAACCTTTTCTTGGCCTGAAGCAACTTAGAAAAGAAAAAAAAAGAATACAAAGCAAATCAAAGTGTATTTAGCGTAAGATTAGAGAGTTGACAAATTCTGACCTTGGCGAGCATTTTTTTGCTCATAAATCAAACTGGCAACTATTTACTTACTTGAGCTCTAATTCATCATGGAAAGTACAATGCAGGTTTTGACAGACGGGTTAATATTAGGCATATGCCACCTCTGCATGCAGCCAATTAGTGTATGATAAATAAGTCACCTTGCACTAACGAAGTGTGATGCACCGGAACATGTGGCTAAATGCGGTCAGATTTGATACGTTGAAATTCCAGTGATGAAAACTACGCTGGGAAAATTTCTCACTCTTAGACATGACTGTGGAAGCCTATGTTTATATCCAGTCAGTGTGAATAACAGTAAGAGTTCAACAATTTCAGTATAGTGGCAGACGATGGAGGCAAGCTTCATTAACGCCTAACACAGGCCCGAGAGGCAATGAGAGCCAACGCAACGTGGTACCAACCCCGGTCGGAACAAAATTTTTTCGTTGCTCTGATCTGGGCCGTCAACAACTATTTTTTGGTCGGCGCAAATGACCTCGCATGGCCCTCTTGCATCTGGGCCGTCGTACCGGGAAAATGACGCGATGGTTTCATATCTCTCCTCGTTGCACCTGGGCCTCCTTTTCCCGGAAAATGCGCGATGTTTTTCGTTGCATCTGGGCCGTCTTCCTGGAAAATGACGCGATGTTTTTCGTTGCAATCGGGCTTATTGACTGGAAATGATGCATGCTTTACTAACTGCATTTCGGACGGTTTGGCCACGTAGAAGGCGCAATGCTTTTTCAGGCGGGTGACACTGTTAAAATGCCCATAGACATTACGATGGTGATAGCGCCACCATTTTTTGCGATAAGCTATTGGGTTAATTAATGCATAAACGTATTCAGGACGTAAACCAAAGCATTACCGTAGCATAATAGCGCCAGCACGACTATATGTAGCGTAATAGCGACCTGGACGAACTATAAGATCAATTCATGCAGATCATTGTGCAGTACGCATCCATATTTATTTATTATATTTATTTATGTATTATCCCTGTTTTTATGCATTTTCACGCGATGTTTCTCGTTGCAATCTGGGAGAGTCTCCTTAAGGCCGCATTTTTTCGTGCATCTGGGCCGTCTTCCGGAAAATACGCTTCATGTTTTTTCGTTGCATCTTTGCCGTTATGACTGGAAATTATGCGATGCTTTTCACTGCATTTCGGTACAGTTTGCCCGCAGAGGCGCAATGCTTTTCATCAGGCGGGTGGCACCGTGTGACAAATGCCATAGACAATTTCGCTGGTGATAGCGCCACGATTTTCGATAAGCTATTGGGTTAATTATGCCTAAACGTATTCATGAGCTACCCGGAGCATGACGTACATAATAGCGCCATCACGCTATGATGTAGCCGAATAGCGACTGGCGACCTAAAATACAAATTTCAGCAGATCAGTGTGCAGTACTCAATCCATTTTTTATTTATTTATTTTATTTATTTATTATCCCTGTTTTTTCTTGGCGTTTTTCACGCTATGTGTCTCTCTCGTTTCAATCTGGGACGTCTTTCCGTAAAGGCGTCGCTGTTTTTCGTTGCATCCTGTGCCGTCTTCCGGGGAAAATACGCGATGTTTTTCTCTTGCATTTGGGCGTCGTTCCGGAAAATGACGCGATTTTGTTTCGTTTTTTTTTTGCCCAACTCTGGGCCATTATTGACTTTACCCTACTTATTCCATGTGCCGTGAAACGGCCGAGAGCAATGAAACGCAAACTTTGGCTTTCGTTGGATCGGGGCCGTTAAAAATAAAAGTAGATTGCCTTTCGTTGCTTTTGGGGGGTTGGGCGGCCGTCGGCGCCGGCAAAGACCCTGTCCGGGTTATGGTTATGTAGTCAACAACCCCCTCAATCAATCAAAAGGGTGGCAACAATACAGACTGGAACAGCGAGCCCGCTGCTAAAGCCGATTTGTATGTAAGGGTGAACCACAAGTGGTAATGGGCCCATACACAACCTGAGGCAACTTTCTACCGGCTCATCAAAAAACCGGGAAAAGATTACATACGCCTATCCTTTACACCTGCTCTAAGCACATGATACAAGTAATGCAAAGGGTAATAATGTACTTATGCCAAAAAACTCTTCCGTATACCAATACTACATGGTAAGAGGGGAGATAGTCCACTATTTTCCCAGGTACTGGCTAAGGGCCTATAACCCACACCATGGCCCGAAGGGTGAAGGTGATATTCCCTTAGCCAGTAACCCGAGGAAAATAGTGTGTCCTATTCCCCCCCGATATAAACATTTAAATATTTGTTTTTATCACCTCACTGCCGACTCTGGGAGCCAGTTGTAGGAAACAGTTCAAACTAGGGAATAGTAGCACTTGTAATTGCAAATCAGCCCGATGAAATAGTCATGATTACGTTCATCGATATTCATGAGTGTAATAAGTGCTTTAATCTCCCATTTTAATGGGGGTTTGTGAAGGGAAATAATTGCTTAATAACGTGTACTTGTCATGTCGTTGGTCAAGAATTGGCCGATTACATGTTTAAACATATTGACGTCAAAATATAGGATTTCATTGTTCTTGTCCGCCCAATTTACGGGTTTTAATTGGGGCCATCACCGTGGTTGGAAGAGCCACTTGGCATCACCGCTGTGTGGTTGGGTATGTATTGTGTGTGTGTTTGCGCACACGCCTGTTGCACGCCATGTGTGCCGTGGGGGAAGGGGGTAAATGAGCAGAGTTTCTACAGTGTTTTTGATTATGTTCTCATAGTCCCTCAAATGGAATTTTTTCTGAAACTCGGAATGATGTTTTGCGTTTATAGCTACTATTTGGTAGTCAAACATTGGAGTCGGTCATGAGTCCATTTGAATCATTGTTAATGAAATGATGTGTTTCACAAAATTGTTTCAGTAAAATGTAGAATTTGGGTTCATGTAGTAACCCCTGAAATATAGTGTCATAGTTTTATGCTAGGGGGTCCATTGGGTTCTACAATGGCAGGGGAAATTTTGCAACCGCATATTTCCTTCTGTGTTTCTTCGTGTGTCTCGTGTGTGTGTTCCATGTAGGTTAGTTTGCTTCAGAGGGTTTTTTGGGTCATCCCACAATGCACCGTTTGGGCAATGTCATTTCACCTCATAGGGTCATGTGATCCCATAAAATTCTATTCTTAACACAAAAACCTGACCTTTAACGCTCATATTCAGCCCACAAAGCATTAAGTACTTACGGAAATTTTTAGCATGATTAGAAGTATCTTGCGGTTCTTAAACTTATGGGAAGACACTTTTTTATCCCTAAGTATGACATTTTTTGTACAGTACAGCCTAGGAAGAATTACGATGCATCATGGGAATTGATTCAAAACCCCCCTTGGTGACTGTTTTGTGCTCTAATCTTTGACACCATATCAGATACACAAATTCCTTCGGTCTACTGAAGCCCATCATGACATGCAATCTTTCATGAATTTAAGTGTATGATATATGCGGGTTAGGTATCATAAGGTAATAGAGGGGCATTCCCTTTAAATTGTGTCAAAAAACGCAGCATCCCCAATCTCTGGATTCCATAAGACATATAATGTTGAAACTTGGTGAAGGAAATATGTTGAAGAGTTCTCGATCTTATTACATTTTGCATACATATGTAATGAGCTAGTATATGGCGAAGTTGCTCCCTGGCATTTTGCTTCCAGCTAGGGGGATCTTGCAAGTTTTCCAATTGCCGTATTTTTAGAACCATAATATAAAATTGGTTATATGTTCTGTACCAATTCGACATTAATTGTACACAATAAACAGCCAGTTTTTTAACATATCTTTCCTAAGAATGGAAAGTGCACATAAAAGTTGGAAAAAATGGTGGGCACCATGGTTGTATTCAAACCACCCACCTTCGGATTTCCATACAGTCAACACGATTTTTGTTTTTGTAAGTTTTTTGTTTTTTTGAATTTTGAAGATTATTTTCAACCATATAAAATATTAACCCTGCTTTGTGATTCACGTGTTCATGTTAAACCTGGTTCTATACTATCAATGTCTCTTTCCCAGTCTGTCATAGCTGAGAGCAATAGAAAGCAATGCATCCAATTGTACCCTAAAGCCCCCCAGCCAAAACTGCGGGGGCCATAGTTGGAAAGCTGTGCTGCGATCATGCAGGGAACCATTCGCGGGGACTCAATGGAACGACGATTCCTTTGCCAGGTCTCAACGTTGGATCCTTAGGTACGAATCAATTCAAATGTATTAAGGATTGTTGTATTTCAGTCTTTGACAGCTCCGCTATTAGATTAGGAAGGTTAAACAGGAATGCTTGTCTAGGAATGCCATTCAGGTTAGGAATACTTATAATTAATGAGTCAGTGTTCAGGAGAAAATTACAGGTACTCTGGAGACCACTGTAAAGTGCAGGCTGACAACTTTGGTAGGTGATCTTTCATGGATTATCAGGTTGGATCTGCAGTGGATTATAAATTTGATCGTGAAATGTAGATTAATCAGGTTTGGATCTTATAAGTGAATTATCAGGTTTAGATCTTGGATGTGGATTTATCAGGTTTGGATCATGGAAGTGGATTATCAGGTTTAGATTTTGGAAGTAGATTTGGATGTTTGAAATGGATTACCAGGTTGGATTTTGAAAGTAGATTATCATAATAGTTTTGATCTTTGGAAGTGGTTAGCAGGTTTGGATCTTGCAAGTGGAACTATTAGACATGGATTCTTAGAAGTGGATTAATCATAACATGATCTTGATGTGGATTATCAGGTTTGGATCTTGAGTGGTTTTATCAGGTCTGATCTGGAAGTGGATTATTAGGCTTAAATTTTTTGCAAGGCTATTACTGCAGACTGTAGATTTTAGATCTGCATTGTACATAAATGTGATGCTTTCTTTGATTGACAAACTTTTTGGAAGAAAAAAAATGTTTTTGTTGTTAAAGAAAGGCTGACTTAAAGATTTTGACATCAAATTTTTTTGTCACTGCAAGAGTTGGCAGTAGGGCCAACATAGGGATTAATCTGGTCATATGTTCTGTGTGTGTGTGTGTCATGTAGTGTGTCTGGTGGTTCAAAATGTTTAACCCTTTAATTCTTGTCATGCAGTAATGAGTTCTGTAGGGCTATGGATGGTGATTTAACTTGGTGGAAGGAAGGGCTGGGGCGGGGCAGGTGACATGTTGGTGACCTCATGTGACCGTAGTAACCCTCGTGTGACCTTTGGGCCCCATTCACAAAGTGTGACGGCAGACGACACTCTGGTCCAGGTGACTGCGATGTCTTTTTTTTGGTGTAGTAATTAAAAATAGTCATGCCTACAGACAGTCCCCTAAATGCTCATTCCAAAGTTAGAGATGATGGATTTTTGTTTTCATGCAGTAACCTTTTATGTGCATTATAAACTTGTTGCCATAGGACACCGTGTATAACAAAAATTCTGAATCCGGAATTTTATAGCAAAGTTTGTGATTTTCTCTAATGAAGGACTTCAATTTAGCTTAGTTATTTCCAGCAGTGATTAGTTAAATTGACCTCATTATGTATATGCAAAAAAAACCCAATTTGTTTTGAAAATTGAGGTCGTGCAAAACCCTCCTCATCGGTAATCTCTGAGTCGGGCCTTTAATTTGCTGATTCAAAAGAAACGCTTTGAGTTTTGTTACATTTCCGCATTACTTTAAATTTAAGTGCAATTTTCAGTACTGAAATTTTCCCCAGTGATTGAGTTTCTCGATAAACCAAGTGGTACATAAAATTTGACTGCCTTTGAAATCACCCACCTACCCCAACAATGTCGCACACTTATGCCAATTTCAATTGTTGTTTGTTTTTGTTGTCACCATGAGAACCGTTTTTTTTTTTTGGGAGATTCCATACCACCTTAAGGCCGGCCTCAGAGATATTCGAAATATATATTTTATTAAAAATGGTCTCCTAGAAACTAAAGATGACTCACCTAAAAATCTGAATCCAAAGTTATAATGAATCGGATTTTTCGTTTCACGCAGTACACATTTACGTACAATATAGCACAGTACATAGTACCGTGTATACAAAATTTCGGATCCGGAATTTTTAAACCAAGTTGGTGATTTTCTATTGAAGACTTCGATTTTGCATCTTATTTATTATTACACATGGATTATTATATTGACAATTATTTGTATGGCAAAAAACACATTTGTTTGAAAATTGAGGGCGCCCTCCTCGGTAAATCTCTGAGTCAGCACTTTAATTCCGGCATGTAAAATTACATTTGGCTTGTACTCCATAGGAGATTATTTTACGCTGGAGTGACAGAAAAAAAGAAACCTTGTACCCATAACAAATGACTCTAAATCATTACACTGAACTGATTTCCTTTACACCAATCTTGACTGAAATATATGCATTTCCCTTCTGAGAAGTGAATGCCCCAAATTAACCATAATAACACCCCTAAAAAAGCGAATGGTCCGACCAGTGGACCCAGTCACCCTGTCGACCGTAGCGCATTCCTCAATTACCGTTTTGGCTGTTATCAAACGACGCGTTTTACCAGGCAGCTCTGCAATAGTACAGAGCCAAAATTACTGAGATTTTTGCTACTGGACTAGTTGTCGTCTCATACGGAATACTCCTACCTACTATACATATCTATCTGGATATATACTGGATTAATAACTGGTTATAGCGCTCATTCGTACGGAATAAACGGCGGTTTTTACACCCGTCGGAGAGCTATTATTGTGTATCCTTTTTGTGCGCCGGTGCGGTCATTTGATCTGTGTAGCGGTAAAATAAGGTAAACAAAGGCAGCCATTGTCGCACGTGTTGCGTGCTTTGTCTGCCTTGCTTCTTGTGAGCTGTTTCTGTTTCTTGTATTATCATACTAATCTATAAACAGTTCTATTGGGTGAGTGTGTCTATTATTTTTAGTCTTATGCTTGTGGTATTCTAATAAAATATTGAAAACTGACTTTGGAAAATGCTTTACCGTGTGTGACTTTGTTCCCGCGACGGTATCTTTGTTTCCGCGTTGGCGGGCCGGGTTTTCCCGCGGCACGCCTTTTGTTTTTCTTTGTTTGTTTTCGTTCCGACACGCGCGCCCATCTTGCTCAGTGGCTCGCTTCAACCCGCCCGCGCCGCCCCGCGACCCTCTTTCTTCTCCGTGCGTACTCATTACTTGTCTTGCT
>JAMKCH010005590.1:0-41671 GCA_023653785.1 Ophioderma brevispina
CCCACTGAATAAGATGATAGGACAGGGCCAGACCCTCTGACTTATCATGACTAATGACTTGAGGAGGTGGTTGGTATCTTAGAATTGGAGGATTCTTGAGTGAACCAATTTACTTACCCCACCAGGACTTGGTTCATGGGCATGAGTCACAATTTGACACTCTGAGTGGGAGAAAGGAAAAAAACAATACAATTAAGGCCTAATGAAGATTTATGGGTACCCATTGTAGCATTTCGAAATTGGGGATGAATTTGAGGAAGGATTTGGTTAAGATGATGGTAGTGTTGGGATAATTCAGGTTTCTGGCACCCCATTGTGCCAGACATTTTAATGAGGCATTTCATGATGCACTGTTCCCCTGTGAGCCTCACAGTGAAGGTATTTTTTATGAAATTTTAGTGATCACCGTAAGGTAATGACAAATCTACGTCTTTTTAATTTTGATTCCAAAGTCATGATTTGTTACAATGGGCCTAGTGCCATTTTGAATAAATCCCCTATTTTTCAAATGCTTAGATGAAAGGGGAGATAGAAAGAATTGGTTATTGTGAAATAGGTGTCCTCTATGTGCCCCTTGATTTTTCTCTCTAGGCCGCTTTGTAAGCATTCATGCGCAAAACACCAACTAAATGAACCATGACGGTTCAAGTGTAAAGTTTGTATTACGCAGGCTCTGGATGTCAACTTTTTCCACAAGCATCAGGAAAATATTTTCTCTGATACAACTAATAGTTGCCACACCATATTGTAAAGATTTCCAAGACTTGTCAAATTAATTCTTGGCCTAAGTGTATGATGAAGTTCTATCACATTTATAATTGCAATGTTTATACAACATGATGCAGGTGACATAAATATGAAAGTGATCCATTGAAATGTAAGATAACTTTTAAAGCAGAATTTGTCTACCTTCACCTGATTCAGTTCTTCTGAAATTTGTGTAGGACGTTCAGGAGTGAGAAGCATCGGATACTAAGATCTTCTTGCAGCCTTCACGCAGTGAAATCTGAAACAAAAGTCAGTTTTATGGTAAATGTATCTGCATCTCAGTTGCACTTTTTGGAGACACTTATATTGATAAGCTTCAATCAATTTTCTCATAATTTAATACAACACTTACGAAGCGCCAACACAACAATGTTGTTTCAATGCCGCAAGGCCATTATATTGATGCTGCCATCAGGAAAACGTAAGAATCATGTACGCTTCATTTAGGTGTGGCTGGAAAAGGGACTAATAAACACGATCTCACCTGTAGGTTGTAATCTTGTAATATCTTGACAGTGAATCTCTCAGCCCTGGTATTCCATTCTTCTTTGATTCTCTGAAGGTAAATTTGATACAATGAATAGATGTTAGTAACATGGAGCTATACCAATGCATGTGTCAGGTTATAGTATACCAAATATTGATGCCATGCAGAGTAGAGTTGTGGTTTGGAGAGGCTTCACCCATAACCCGCAATACCCCGTAACACGCCTACCCTTCCCCAACACCCCGTAATACACCTCCCCTTCCCCAACACCCCGCAAACACGCCACTGCCTCCCCCCCAACACCCCGCAATCACCCTACCACTCCCTAACACCCTCACCCTCCCTTCACCCCTCCCCAACACCCTGCAAACCCCCTCACCAACAACATGCAACATCTACACTCCCCAACAACATGCAAACACCTACCCTCCCAAACACCCTGCAACACAATACCCCTCACCAACACCCGCAACACCCATCAGTTCCTGATCCTGGTATAGTCTGACAAAAAATGGACTCACTAATTACAAAAAAAAAAAATTCTCCTGTGAGGTCATGAGAACTAAAAAAAGATCCTTCTCTCCAGAGATACCAATCAGATGAAGGTGTAATTACATTGATTAGAATGATGGGGTCCACATGAGTGCCTATGTAGTAAGAAGACCTGATAATGAAAGCTGAAGGTACAAATGGGAAGGAACAATTTTAAAGCGTTGCATCAAAGTTCTCTCATTATACGTTTATCCAATTCCACTAAAAAATAAAAAAAAAAAACACATGCAAATCCCATTGCAATAGTATAGACTATTTGCACGATCCCCCAAAATGCATCGTATTGTGCCCATTTACATCCGGGAACTGTCCCAGCCTCAAGTCAGCTAAAAATATACGCTTAAGAGCGTAACAAGCCTAGAAAACTTAAACTATCATGTGAGTATGCCGCACAGTTGAATTGTGTTCGTCCGGCAGGTGACATTAGGGCACGGTTACGATCGGAAATGCCAACCTTTTGTCGTAAATTTAAACATCAGTGGCTTGCGGTTTTGTTTGCTATAGCTTCTTACATTTCTGTAAGTTTTCCATGTGAAAAGGTACTTTGTATTGTAGTTTTTGGCACACTTTTTTTATAAACATGAACTATGGGACAAGTTCCCCGGATGGAAATGGGGACAATCGAGATGCATTAGGGGGATCAGGCAAATGTCTGATTGCATTTTTGATCAGCATCATTTAAAAATTATTAGATTTGACTCCTAAAAGTCAATATTGAAGTTAATTTTTGATCATCAGCGAAAATAAGCTCTATCCAACTTTATACACAGTAAGTAAACTCAAAAAATTTAATGAAAATTGTTGGATAGTAAATGCATGAATGCATTTTTAAGACCCCCTATCTATGGTAAACTCATAGAACACGTTGGAAAGAAAAGAATTCTTTGAACCTTTAAGAAGTCATTTAGTTTACCACCACCTTTAAAATTTCAAAAAAGAACACTACAAATTTATTTGTACGGATATTTAACACTACAATTAACTTTTGAACTTGAAGTTAATTAATGTTCCAAATTGTATAGGGATATTAATATACCCATTATATTCCTCTCATCCGATTGGTTTTAAAATTAGAGTCATTAAAATAAATAGCTGGGCCCTTTTTTTTTTTTCTATCAAGATGACGTCATGATCAACTGTGCCCGGGGCATGGCAAATCGACTGTGCCCGGAAATAATAGGTCTCAACACCGTGTTCATAGATCAATTGTGTGTGCGCGTCCCCTGTACGATAAGATGTTGTTAAAAAGTTGGAGAGCATGGTCAGTTCGGAAACTTTTAACCAACAGATGAAAGAATCTTATGTTCGGGTTCGGTTTTTAATATCTTATATTTTTTTTTTTATATTCAAACAAATATTGGCCTGCTTACTATTTGGGGCACAGTTATTAAAATGATAGGCCTTGGTGATTATCAAAACCATGACTATGCATCAGCTTTGCTTCGGGCATAGTCATTGTTTTGACATTCACCTTGGCTATGATTTCAACCGTTGTGCCCTCATAGCAGTCAATATTGGGACAATAGAGAACTTTCCATTTAGCAAGTGTTCTAAAGTTGCAACCAGAGATTTCACAAATCAGGTGTCCCTTAAAAAATCAAAAGTTATGATTTTTGCCCTAATGTCAAGCTTCCATCAAACATATCCCCATCTGAAAGGATTGTAAGCTGGGAAATGTTCCTTTGGTACAAAAATTTGAAATATCTAATTTAAATATAGGAGCAAATACAAAGTCAGCCTATGTTTTAAATTTGAAATATAAGACCAAAACAAAATCCCCTTTTGTTCTCTCTTTTTTTAAGACATTTCTGTATGCCAAATAAAAGGTATAAGAAATCATGCGTGTCTAATCTATATAGATTACTATTAGACACAATATTGGGTGTCTCAAAATCTCTCATTGCACCTTTAAATGATCTTTAAATCACACCACGGCAACTTTCAGAAATGATCTGCGTTATTTTGGGCCCTTCATCTTGTGAAACACTTACATGATTACATCCATAGAGTATTCTATCAAATCATCCCCAGCTCCGTGTCATCATGTTCCGTGGCAAAAGTCCATAGCCTTATCAACGTCATCCAATTTTCCATGATCAGTCTCAGGGCCTGCTTTGGTGTTACCCATACGACTATTACAGAGAAATGCAAAACAGTTCTTTAGTAAAACATTTCACCCGAAAGAAAATGGTTGATGGTTGAGGTGGTTGTCTCATGCAAATAACTGAACAAGATCCACATGTTTTGGATTAATTTGGCAATATCATGATAACCAAAGAAAGCCTCTAGAGGAAGCTTATTTAAAATTTAGGGTCCAGTCATTAGGACAGGGAAAGACACCCAGGGTGCCCCCTTACTCTTTTTCAAAAGCCGATTGTGACACAGCTTCTGTGCATGGGGACCAGGGTATTATCCCAGTTCAGTGTTGCCAAATTTCCAAATTACCGTGCGATTCTAATTTCTGGTGGGGCCACTTCTGAGATTTAATTGGGTTAATAATTCTGCATTTAGTCCATATACAAGCTATTGATAAAAAAATCTGTTAAACGCCAACTGGCGGGGTAATGGACGATTGATTTTTCTCCCTAGGGTATGTGCACTTGAAGCTACCAAGTGGATGTTGGACACAAACCCTCAAAAAAAACCCATATCGGGCAGTAGGTGGGCGCTGGAGTTACAGAGGGCATAGGTCTAAAACACTTCAGTCGATAGACTCAAATATATAACTCATCTAGAAAAAAAAAATTGAATTTTTGTGAAATTGTGACCTTTTTCCCCTCCCCTGTCAGACCCAGGGGCGGGGACTAGGGGGAAAGAATTACATGCTTGGCCTTGTAGGGCTGGTCCCCTCCTACAAATACCTGACGTTTGCTACTCTAACTCATCTAGAAAAAAAGATATGGAAAATGTTATTTTGGTGAAATGTTGACCTTTTTTGACCATTTCCCTACCCCACCCCCTGTCAGACCCAGGATGACACTGGGGGAATGGCAAAATTTGCATGGTTATTAGTAGGGGATTGGCCTCCGACATATATCTAAGTTTGGGTATCCTAAGCTCATCTGGAAAATAAATATGGCAAACGTTTACTTTTTTGTGAATTTTGACCGTTTTTGACATGTCCCACCCCCCCTGTCAGACCAGGGGAGAACCATGGGGGATGGATTACATGTTAGTAGGGGCTTGTACCCCCTACAATATATCTAAGCTTGGGTACTCAGCTCATCTCGGAAAAAGTTATGGCAAAATGTTACTGTTTTGGCATTTGACCTTTTTTTTTGAACCCATTCTCCCCACCCCTGGTCAGACCCAAGGGGAGGACCCCTGGGGGGAAATGGTGTACATGGTTGTAGGGATTGTGACTCTACAATATACCTAAGTTTGGCTACTCTAACTCATCTAGAAAAAAAGATATGGCAAAATGTTTACTTTTTTGTGAAATGTTGACCTTTTTTGACATTTCCCTACCCCACCCCCTGTCAGACCCAGGGGATGACCCTGGGGGATGGATTGCATGGTTAGTAGGGGATTGTGCCTCCTACAATATATCTAAGTTTGGGTACTCTAGCTCATCTGGAAAATAAATATGGCAAAATGTTTACTTTTTTGTGAAATTTTGACCTTTTTTGACATTTCCCCACCCCCCTGTCAGACCCAGGGGAGGACCCTGGGGGAATGGATTACATGGTTAGTAGGGTCTTGTGCCCTCCTACAATATATCTAAGTTTGGGTACTCTAGCTCATCTGGAAAAAAATTATGGCAAAATGTTTACTTTTTTGTGACATGTTGACCTTTTTTGACATTTCCCCACCCCCTGTCGGACCCTGGGGGAATGGATTACATGGTTAGTAGGGGCTTGTGCCCTCCTACAATATATCTAAGTTTGGGTACCTAGCTCCTCTGGAAAAAAAGTTATGGCAAAATTTGTAAGCTTTTTTGTGAAATTGTTTGACCCTTCTTTTTGACATTTCCCCACCGCCCTGTCAGACCCAGGGAGGACCTGGAAAAGTGTCTTAACATGTTAGTAGTGGTTTTGTGCCGCCCTACCTATAACCCCTAAAAGTTTGGGTACTCTAGCATGCACTCTGGAAAAAAAGTTATGGCAAAATGTTTACCTTTTTTGTATGCATACAACACACACATACACACAATCCAGACATTGCCATTTCATACATAAGCCGGATTTTGCTGGCGCAATCCGTCCAATAAGAATTCACTCTACTCGTCTCTCCATTGTTTAGTAAGTTTAACCCGCCTACCAGTGGCCTCCTCCCACTGACACAAACCAGAAAGACGGCTATTAATGAGTAAAAATAAGGGGGAAGATTATTGGTGAAGGATTCACAACAATAAATAACATGCGAAAAGAGGAAGTCCCCAGCCCCCGCTGCAACAGAATTTTTTTTTTAGCACTGGTTTCTAAGTGTATGAACCCTAAAAAACTGTGAGAATTGCAAGATCTGGGTTGACAATCAATGGTTGCAGTAAATATAAAATCTTTAAGAGTCCAAAAAAGTTGACATGATAACTTTTATTTTGATCTGACATAAACCAATTTTAAAACTTTATTCTTACAGGGAACACCTGACTGAAAGTTTGCCCTCACACCTCCAGGGTCCATAGTGCATGCTAGTCTTCACACGGTCCAGTTTTGTACAGGAATGGAATGGATTGTATTTAACCGGTGTAAACCTGAAAGTGTGGGGTAACTAATACAAGTAAAGCAATCTTGGGTCTATGGACTCATACTTCTATCATAGAAATAATACAATATTTAAATGCTCATATTCCAAACCATTTTCACAAGAATGGTTCCCCTCAATTTCCAAGAAATCAATAGTTTGCACATACATAATTGCTTGTCACATACTACTCACGGTAAATGTTTGTTACAAAATTCCCGCATAAGGAAGGAGAAAGAAAGGAGTCATTTTATGGGTGTTGTGTTTCTGCAAGCGAAAGAGGTAAACTTATTACAGGGATGTACGCCTGTGTGGAAATTTCGTTCTGAATTCCCAGAAATTGGGGCCATACTAAAAAATTTGGGGATTTTTATTTTCAAACATAGAAAAGCATACTGCATTTTTTTGTTAGAGGATATACCCCTCTAACCGGTCCTCCTTCCTTTTTGTTTTGGAACTATTCTGCAGACAAGTTAAGTGTCACCACGCCGTGTTTTGGCCTTTGGAGGCCAAGCTGACAATTTTTAGAAATAATGATATGGGCAAGAGGGCTGGATCAATTTTGAGGAAAATGATAATGCCCCTTACATCCCTGTTTTTTTTATTACCCGTTTTCTACTTTTTACAGTCCCACCATAGGAAGACCATCCTCTGGCCTAAAGTTCTCTTTGGTTCCACTCATCCATGCCATCTGCAGCGGATAGTAGTTGCTATTTCGCAAGAACACACCAAAGATTCTTCCCTGTCTTACTCTGTGCTAAAGGCTTGACCTTAATAGCCGGAAATCTGTCCAAGATGAGGGTCTTTTTGAAACAGCTCTAGATACTGTAAGGTAAACTAACACTTTTTCTTTCTTAAATAATCCCTTTCATTATAATGAAGTCAAATGCAAATGGTTCGCCCACAGGCGGAGTGCCCAACTCTCTATCATTGGCGTTTGCATACCTGCCACAAAATTTGAGAAACCGCAAAAATTGATAATAAACATACTTAACTGGAAGTTGAAGTTTGATTGAAGTTCTATACTGCTCTCTGGAACTTATATTAGGAATTACATGGGATACAACCACCAGGCTTAGAGCCAACTTACAGAATGGGACAGGTCCAGACCTATCTAGTGACTATACCTCCCTCCCAATGTTAATCACTTGTATTTGTTTTTGGTTAACTCACACTGTCAATCTTTACAACCAATTTTTTAATGTAAATGCTCATGTATTTACTATTTGTGTCCTATACCTTTATTAGAATTTGTATAGTCATATATTTTGGGAGGGATTGGGGGTGTGGATGTAATTCCTAATATAAAGTTCCAGAGAGCATTAGAACTTCAAATCACCTTCAACTTCCATGTAAGTCTCGTTTAATTATATCCTTCTATCCTGCCCCTGGAATTGATACGAAATTACATGGGACTTCAATGCAACTGGGAACTTGCCCATGCAACCTGTCACACTTTAATGCATTAAATATCAAAGGTAAAGAGTGAATTGAACCACACCCACATTGCTAGCTTCTCTTCTATGAGCTGCTTTGTAGTTTCATCATCACATCACCTCTTTCATTGCTATCTTAAATCACATTCTAGTTTAACTTTCTGTTACATTGAGCTAGTACTATAAGTGCATTAACATGTTTGCTTGCACAACTGAAAATAAGTAACCCGTGTTTGACACAGCCGCTTACACACACACATTGGGTTATCTTGTTCCCTTGCTTATTTCTTCTCGCCAGGCAAAATGTTCGGGTATTTTCCATACTATTCTAATTCTCAAACTGTCTTAAAACCAGCAAATACTTGCACGAACTGCCCACAGCTGGTTGAATTATGTGCTAACAAAATTTTCTTTTCAGCTATCCTGGTTTCTGCATATGTGCTGTCAATCGATCTTTGCCCATCGGTACTAGGTGGCTCTCAAAGTTTTTACTTAACTCAAGTAAGACACTGTCATTTTTGTCTACCAACTACAAAAAATTTTGACTTCAAAGCACTATACTACCAAAAGTTAGGCCTACGGCTTTCCAGTTCTTCCAATGTACCTCCTCCTGGTCTACTGTTTGCCCCTTTTTTTTCTTTTAAGTCATGCCCTGGTAAACAAAGATATTGTAGTTAAAAAGGTGTTCTCTATTATCTTACTTCTCGCAGTGTAAGTATGTTATTGTAACAGTACTACTCCACCATGAGGAACTTGTACTTGTCTCTTTAACAAACAGCAATGGATCAATAATCTTGTGAAAAAAATCAGCAACATTGAAAAATGACAAACTGTGGTTTAGTCGGCAAACTGACAATTTCTGCAGTGCATGTCAAATCCTTGCCTGTCCATTTCACTCCTTACATTCCCACTGTCAGGTAAAAAAAGAGTGAATATAGCTCTAGACGGACTATACCTTCAAAACAAACCTTTAATCCTGTGCATTTTGCAATAAGTTGTACTAAGAAGTCGAAATTGGTGTCTGATCAGATGCAAGGAGGGAGAAAGAAAGGAGAAAGACTGGCCAACATGCTAATTTGTGTAAATTTCCTGATGGCTGATCGGTTTTTGGAGCTGCTTGAGCCATTATATAGAACATAACTGTATGCCATGAAGCATTTCTTGCTAATAGACTTTCTAAATTTTTGGGGTCAATAACATCCCAATCCAACACGGTGCTATTGTGCATCACAAATAACTCCCTGCTAAGTATACAGATCAACGTTTTCACTAGCCAAAACTCCAATCTGCAATCATCACTATACTGGTCAAACCAATAAATCTTGGTAAGGCTTAAAGTTTATAAATTCAATGTGCATTAATTTAGTAAATACATTTTTAAATGTAGTAATTGATCATCATTTCAAGAAATAATCCTGCTGCTCTTTTTCACAACAGCATTTCTCCACTTTCCACATTTATGAACAACAGAATACAACTTCAGTTGAATCGCAACCTTGACCAATAAGATGTAACCAATCTGTCTCATCTGTCTATATGTTATCCAAATCCGTGACAAACTTGTCTTGCTAGTTGTGGTTCATATTCGCCTCCCCCCTCAATCGTTTCCAGCCAAAACAAACTTTGTGGTGTTTCTGCCATACTGCTCAAAACTAATATTGTTGACATACACAATACTGAACAACAAACACAAGTATTTAGTCTTCAATCTTCTGCAGAGAAGAGCACAATGCACTGCTTCTCAACCTCATTCCCTTTAAATTTTATATTAGCACACAAATGCCCAAATAGCATAGGTAAAAGTAAGTAGTAACATTTTACCAATTTAAACACAAATGCACCACATTATTGGTGCTTCCTCTCATACTGGGCAACCCTTTTTCCTGTGATATTAAATGTTTCCAACCCACATCAACCTGTGTATCGATATTTAAATATTCTAATATTTGTTTCACCTTTCCTCTTTGGATTGCTCAGGCTAGTCATACCTCCTATTATGTTGTGCTTTATTCTATACTTGGTATGGATATCAAATGCCATGATTATGATGATGATTAATGTCACCATGTAGTGGGTTTTGCACATTGTTTACCCTCATTTGACTTTTTACAAACTGATTCAATAAATCTATGTGATTCTCAAATAAAGAATCAAAAAAGGTACCAAGATGAATGTTGACAAAATAAACTCTCATTCGCACATTTTACCCCCAAACTTTAATATTAGCACTGCAGCATAAACGTGAATCTCTCTTCTTAAGAGTCTCATAGCCATACTGTCTTTAAAAATTCAGAATAATGCTTCTCTACCCCGCCTGAAGCATGCACCTTCCATATGACATATGTAGTTAGTCTAGGTTCAGGCTACTTCTCTATCGCTCAATCGAATTTTTTTCATCATTTCTAATCATTAATTTCCCCGTCGTATTAATTTCCGGGTTCTACTTCTCCATCTCAATTGGTATTCTAAAATTCAACACACATATTGGGTTCATAGGTATTTTACTTTGCGTATGTATAGGCATTTATCATACTAGCACAGGCACAATCTTGCCGATCTCAAAAAAAAACAAAACACAATGCCTCTATTACTGACGTAGATAATAAATCTTTACTATCCCTTTTCCCTGCATTTTATATTAAACGTTATGTAACTTCCATGTTTGTCAGGCCTAATAATTTCTCCAAGTCATCATGAGCTAGTTATAGTCCTTTTTATCGTCCTCAGTCTGCATCTAGGCATATACTTGTATTCTCATAAGTATGCAGTGATTAACTCATCTTGGCCTAGATCTCTTGGCAGAAATTTGTGTGTCTTACCTCTTATTACTAAATATCACATCACATCTGATTCACACTTATTTTGGCTTTACTGGAGTTTTTACTCTTATTATAATGCCTGCATCAAATTATAGGACAACGTTTGTTGGCACTCGTACACTTTTAATTTATCCTCTCTGCCATCGTAATCATCATGCAATTAATATTGCAGTCTAGCATGGGTAATTGGGTATACAATAATTACAAATTTATTGCAACAAAAATAAATTTGATGATAGACTATTTTTTTGATATTGTTATTATTTATGAAATGGTTATACTCATTCCATGACTTCAAGTGAACTATGAATGATGTCCTTTAGGCTTACTATTATTATATATTTATCATCATACTGCTGACCCTAAATCTCAAAAAATCTTGTATTGTAACCTTTCATGATTTACCACTTGGCCGAAAAAGTATCATGTGGGCCATGTACAGTAGTACTTTAAACCCTTCAGGACCGTCAGCCCATGGCAACGGTAAACATTCTCACACTCAGCATGCTAAGTGTATTATGGCATGCAACACTATAAAACATACTGTTTCCAGTTGGCATTGGTCGCTTGCTCACGAAGGTCCGATCCCGCGGGTACCCGATTAAAAAATTTATTCCATGTCCAGCGATTTGGATACCTCTACAATGCAGTTAATTTTAACATATATTTTATTATTTACTTACGTTTTATATCAAGCTTCCTGCTTTTTGACATCGTTGTTTTTGCGACCCGGATAACAAATTCCCAGTGCGGACGGCCATGGCATTGCATGGTACACTGTACTATTCTCGACAATGTCAATGCGGTCGTCAGCAGTCTAAACTCTAAGCCTCTACTGTTTCTTTCCACCGTATTCTACCGGCATGCCGGGACCTTCACACCTTCGCCCTGTTTTCCCCAACTGATTCCATTGAAAATTATCGCTTCTCTCTGTTACAAAATTCAGCAGTCGGCGAAATTTACCCTGGCAATTCCCCATCATGGTCATCCGGTTTCGGTTTATGTTTTCATCTGTCAACTTGTTGACACCTTGTTTGACCTTTGTTTATTACAGTCACATGCGTGCATTACCATCATCCTAGTACTAATCTCGACTTCATGCGTCGCACGTTGGCCAAGGTCGTGGGCCACCGGATCCACTATTTCCAATCTACATCTATATCATCCGCTGCCCCATCATTCACCAACCTTGGTGGTAATATGCGCGATAAATTCGTCCCTTAAATAGTGTTATTCTTAAAGGTCATAACCTTAATTTTTCATTATATTCAAAGCTTTTCAACTTGAAAGCCAAATTTATAGATATTGCTCCCAAAAATTTAGATGATTTAGCTCGAGCTATCGTCATTCGTATCTCTGACCGCTGTTCATGCAGACGGCAAGTGCAACAGCGATCGAGACATTGATCATTCACCACATTTCATGCATGGTTTACCGGCTTTATTAATCCCTCGTGCTCTAGCTTGGGATTGCCATGCTTTTCCCTTGAACTTATTTTATTTCTGTGATGGCCATCGGCACCATTTTCGTCTATATACCTCCTTTTGTTTGGCCATACTGGAAACTAAGGAGTGTGCTTGTCTACTTGGTCCTATCAGTAAACCGCCATTTTTATATAGTTTCGGCGGAGGGCTTTTCGAGCCCTCAGTGTGTCTTGGGATGGCCATCGGCTTTCCTTGTCAATCCTAATTTCTTTGATGGGCCATTGCACCATTCTGACTATAACGCCTTTTTGGCATACTGAACTAGGAGTATAATCGTTATTCTTAATAACGCAAAATTTAAGGCCTTTCCCAATTTCATTCACGGTCTGTTTCGAATATGTCTGCACTCTACAAAATACATCGTGTTCTGTGGCTCTAGCATGCGGTCGGTTGTATCCCATGTAATTTCGTATCACTTCCAGAGGCAGTATAGAATCAGAATGCATGTGTCACAACACCTCATCACAACAGCCCTTACTGTGTAGTTTCTATTTGGTGATCCACGTTAGGCCCTCTAGTGGCGTACACCGGGGCATTGTTACCTTTAGTTACTACTGGGTTTCCATTAGTTTAAGCTGGCAGGAGAGCTTCAGGAGCCCCAAAATCTTTCAGGACTTTTTCTAGCAATTATTTCCAAGATTTGTTTTAAATTTCAGAAATAGGTATATCCATCCCGTATTTTTTTGCAATTGTGAAGTTTCAAAGATTCCTAATAAAGCAGGGAGTTTGGCAGGTTATGCGTTTGGGCCAGACTCCTCAATATATGTTGCTGTGGGGGGTACGCCACTCCTCCAGCACAGTGAGTCTGTTTTGTGCAATTCCCAGCATATCCGGTACCATTTAATAACCCTGGGAGGGAGTGATGAGTGAGTGAGTATTAATTTTAACACAACTCAACCCAATTGTGTTATAAATCGTGTCATTACATTTGTCCATTTACATTAAATATAAAAAAACAACGCATATTAAAAACTCATTTCAATTAATAACATTACAATTACAAAGAGGGATACACATCATACAGTGATGAACCAGAGTATCACCTTCCTTGTATAAAACAAGATAAACCAACTAATTCAAAAGTCCCCTTAGAACCATGCATCACAAAAACAAGATCAAGATATACTGATAAATTTTAAACTATAACACATCATATACTTAATGACAAGGTTCATCACTCATCCGTGTACCAAGCAAAAACTTTAACTTCATCCAGATAATCGACAATCACATCAGAACAGCAAACAAATGAGATCCCTTTAACAACCAAATAGATTTATACTCCTGGGGGAGAGAGGCAAGCGAGGTCAAGTCCCTTGCCCAAGTGGCCACACACATGGCGGACGCGGGGCCGAACCCACAACCTTATGGCTTCGAGGCGAGCGCTGATCCAGCTGCACCACACGTGCCCCCAATAGCACCTTTATAATAATAATAAGGATGCACAAAATTTATAATTGCCTTTCATTCATCACGATCACAGCACTGTTGCCTATGTGTGGTCCCGTGATAAGCGCAGGACTCTGATCATTAGGTTGGTGAGTTCGAACCCGTCCGTGGCTACTTGTGTTTGTTCCCTGGGGGCAAACCCTTTCTCTCGCTTGTCTCATTCACCCATGTGTAAAGGGGGAGCTGTTAGGGGTAGTTCAAACTATGCCGCCGTTTTAATTGGCTCCGAATTTCAAAATGTTGAAAACAGTGACATATCCTAGTGACAGTGGAATTAATGTAAAAGCGCTTTGAGATTTAATTGTAAAAAGCGCTATATAAATACTTGCATTTATTTTGTTATTTAGTATGCTACCATCTGGAAGGCCATACAATCATTTGTTCCCCTAGGCTGGCAGTGTCAAGCGCACAATCCATTAGCACTTCAGCAAAAAAATTGATGTGTGGCTAATGATTACATGTACATGTAGGGGAATCTCCTTTTGACAACAAGCCTGAAATACAGCATGAAAATGACAAACTGGCTCTAAAATGGCCTGAAAATAAAACAATTCCAGAAATCTGAACAAAAAAGCCTGAAATCAGCAAAAACCTGAAAATTCTCAAGCCTACAAATTTAAAAAAAAAAAAAAAAAAATTTACTACATTTTTAAGTTTTAGTGGGTAAAATTCCCACTCCGACTTTGATTTCATCATTTTCATAGTGCCTCATAAAAAAATGGCCAACTTGGTGACTGAGGGGCTAATTAGGTCTAAAATGCGAAACATGGGGAATTGTGTCAATTAATGGGGAGGAGGTAGGACTGCTGATGAGTTTTCATATGGAAATATTCAACTCTGGTTTGATTGGGGTATGCCATTGTCTTGAGTTACCTCCAGAAATACATACAGTGCTTCTATATGTAAGGTTTGAATGTCACTACCTAGAATTCTGTTATGTTATCAGGGTATACTCACATAGAGAGAGGAGTTTTTGAGACTTTGCAGCTGATTATAACAAACTTCTTTACTGCAAAAATATAAAGTGAGTGTGACTTCTTAAAATCGAGATAAAGTTGAGTTAACAGGATAAGAATATCAGACCAAAGGGGCAACCGTGTTCCAATTTCAGATAAATTGGGGCAAACGTTTCCAATATCAGAAAAAGGGCAACCATTTCCAATACAGACAAATATGGGGCAACCATTTCAAATATCAGACAAATGCGCCAACCGTTTAAATATCAGACAAATGGGGCAACGTTTTCCATATCAACCATGGGCCAACGGTTTCCAATATCCATTTGGATTTTGCCCTTGGCTTGAAATAGCCGGAAATTCTTTGTTGTCCAGCGGGAAGTACAAAGACGCAGCTACAATCCCAGAAAAAATACTGCAAGTTTAAACTTGCAAGATTCCCCCTGGCAGGGATCATAGAAGGGGTCAAAGGTCATGACCTCTCAACCACAATCAGAATACACCACATATTAACCTTGGGTCCAGTGGTCTTTCGATCAAGTTTGGCTGCAATGGTCAGTGTTTGTCCCAGGAGTATACAAAAATCAACCTAACCAAATGGAACACACACAGAGTGACACACACAAAGACTCTGCTGGCGCAAAATCCCCCCTGCTTAAACAAGGGGATTAAAAGTGTTGAAAACTGTTGTGACTAGACAGCTAAAATGCTCCCCTCCTCCATCTTCCCTTGGAAAATGTTGAGAAGCCAACCCGATGTCTCTTCCAGTCACCAGAGTGTACCAACACTGATCGAAAGGAGGAGGGGATGAAGGTGTTGTGTATGTCTTGTTTTACTTGCAAATGTAAACATTCTGAATGGTAGGCCATTCTTAATTTTGGGACCCCAGTGAATCTGGTTTTTATAAAACATTTTATATGTAGTTGTTAATTAGTTGCAGCATGACTTGGGGGATTCTGCAACTAAGTCCTGAATAATTGTTTGAAACTAACATACACAATAACCGGCATGTGCGGTACCTGTTTCATGACTTTCACGTGTCTATTTTAATTGTGCTCAAGCACCATTCAACAGCCAGTGTGTCTTTCACGCAACAGCAGATTTCAGCAGAGTTGTTTGAATCAGTTCAAATAAATTACTAATCAGAAATACACCTTTTTTAAATAGGGGCCTTCTATGAATGTTTGATCTATGATCAGTCTTTGACATCTCGTATAACAAAACAGATAGTAAGTTTAGAGATACTGTTTCATATTAGCAAATTAGAATTAGTCATGTTCAAAAATGTATTCCATTAAACATTCTATAGAGACAACTGGGTGAGGGTGATCACTTTAATAAAATCTTTAGGTTTGGCACAATTATGAATTCAAATGATGATGAACATTTTGTAAACGATCACATATGGATGTATTCTCTGGGTGGGGGAGGGGAGGACACAACCTGCTCAACTGGGCATTTGGGATCTCCAAGGTGAATTTATGAATTCGTAAATGTATTTTCTATGGCAGCATTGGTCCCAGTGACATTATAAATCCCACTCTTAAAATGCTCAATTTGGGCATTTGGAGCTCCAAACGGTGATTTATGGAATTCGTACATGTATTTATCTATGGCAGCCTCGGTCCCGTGACAGTATAAAATCACCTCTTAAAATGCTCAATTTGGGCATTTGGGATCTCCAAACGGTGATTTATGGAGTAGTACATGTTCTTTTCTCTGGCAGACTGGTCCCAGTGACATTATAAACTCACCTCTTAAAATTGCTCAATTTGGGCTATTTGGATTTCCAAAACAAGATGTATGGAATTCGGACACTGTTTCTATGCAGCCTCGGTCCCAGATGACATTATAAAATCACCTCTTAAAACTTTGTTCAATCAAATCTGGAATCTGATAAAAAGTTGGAAACAAGGCTGAACTCGGATTTAACGCGATGCGTAAAATATGTCCACGCCGAATGTCGACAATTCAACGAATAGTGTGATAAATGCAACTACAATGTATAAGTCGAAAATATGGAACACCCACCGTCCCCCTCCCCGACCACTACACCCCCTGTCCCCCTCCCCGCTACCCACACGGTCTCCTCCCCGAAACCCCATCCATCCCTCATCCCTCCCTGCCACCCCTCCCCTCCCTTAAAAAAAACACAAAAACTAAAAAACCCCAAACCCCACCCCACCCTCCCGAGACACTCCACCCTTCCCCTCACCCAAGACACCCACCCTCCCCGACACACCCACCCCTTCCCTGAACCCTCCCCGACACCACACCCCACCCCCTCCCCAGACCACCCCACCCCTGCCCCCTCCCCGACACCCCACCCCATCCCCTCCCCGAACCCCACCCACCCCCCTCCCTCCCCCGACCCGACCCGAAACCCCACCTCCCCCTTGCCAATCCAATGTACCGTTTCAGCGGTATACAAGCAATTATGCATATTGAATTAGATCAATGCATCAAGAAATGCCCCTTTAATTGGCCCACAAGCACTTTGACCCAATACGATTCCCACAGATACATGGCGAACTGGTCTATTACATAGCGAAGGAATTTTTGTATATCCGTGTAAACCGTTTTACAATACAAACACTTATGCATATTTAATTAGCTCATTTGCATACCTTGAGCTGATAGATCACACCTTTCAAATGTCAAAGATAAAGGGGCTTTCCATGCAGGAAGGAATTTTGCTATCCGATCACCGTTTTAAATATACCGATACCGCCGATTTTTTTGCATATTAATTAGCTCCTTTGCATATGTATTTTGCCGAAATACGCCCAAATAGGCTATCAGGTCAGGAACTCTTCAAACCGCTCCTTCCAAAAAGTTACATGATTATACGACCTTACAGAACTCCAGATAACTGGTACCACGCCTTGCGGGAAAATTTTTCTTTAGAATTAGCAAATTAGATACTTAATGATCAATTTACGCCCAAAATCTAATCAAGGGTCGTAACTCATTAACCGCTTCTTTCCACCAAGTTTCACAAATCAATTGTAAGCCTTATCGAAACTCCAGAAATCGTCATGTTGACATTTTCTGTGCAATATTGACCTTTTTTTCCCTTGAACTTTGTTTCCCCCTACCACCAACCCCCTGACAGACCCAGGGAGGACCCCTGGGGGGAATGGATTACATGGTTATTAGGGGGTTTCCTCCCCTCCTACACTATACCAAGTTTGGCTACCTAGCTCATCCAAAAAAAAATGCCAAATGTTCCATGGTTAACATTTTTAATCACGGACATACGGACGGGCGGACATACGGACGGACCTATGGACTGAGCCCATTTTATAGTCCCCTCCGAACTTCGTTCGGCGGGGACAATCAAATATGGAATTCAACATCTGTCGAAGTTAGTGGATAACCCCGCTGACAAAATAGTGTAATTTTCAATAACAGTTCATGTTATGTGAGATGTAAAATATGGGACCAGATACAGCCTTTATTCGAGTCTCCGGTCGATACGCATAATAGCGCCTCCTACCGTTAAGTCTTTGAAATAGACTAGCACTCGGGTCGTACCGGATGTTGATGCCGATTTTAAATCAACAAGTGCTGTTAGGATGGCATGTCCTTTCTCCCTGTAAGTGCTGTTATATCCAGAAATGTAAAAAAAAAACAACAAAAACAAAGAAACAAACACAAACACAATGTGGCAAGACACTTACAGGAATCTTATCAGTGTTGTCAATGACATCTTTGAAAAAGCCTGCTGGTCAAATTCATTCCAGCTTAGCAATCTTGTCTTGTAGATTGTGAAGAGATTGTGTCGATAAATCAGCTGAAATATGTCTTTGTGTCCAAGCCTATAACAAAAACCATCAACGAAACAATCAACAAACATCATACAGTTTGTGGATTATCAGAGATGTAAGAAAGGAGTTGTCCCCTTTACTGAAAATGCAAAAAGTTGAAACGACGGCAAGGCTAAATTTTAGCGTAGCATCCAGTGAAGCCCCAGGGCACATATTTTCTTACATGAATTTAGGGTACAAGACCCCTTCTGTAAAATAAATTGGTACTTAAAACTTGGTTTTTGATGCAGTTCTACCTTTATCATTAACACTTTGATCTCCGAAATTAAAAAAAGAAACCAATGGCCCTGCGGTGAATGTGCAACTACCAGCTGACAATACTTAACAAGCTCACAATCTCCATCTGGTTGTCTTGTGACACCACAGAATATAAAAACTCATCTAGATTATATAGAAACCTGAGCATTTTTTAGCCTCTATGACAATCAGCAATACTTACTGCAGATAAATTGCTAATGCCCTGTCGTATCTTCCATCATAAGAGTACAGATCACCAAGAGTTTGCATCAGCCTTTGGTTATTGGGGTCACGTACTAAGCGGTCGTTAACTGCATTCACTATAGTCATGAGATCGTACAGATCTGCCGGCCACTCCTTGATGAGCTGGTGAAAGCCCTACAAAGGATATTGAAAGGTTTGGATGGAGAGATTACTTATGGTTCAAGGTATGTACATGCAATTCAATTAGTGGGATACAACAGGTGCATTTTAGGTGCAATGGATCTTAGGTTCCATAAGATTATCATATAGCTTGCAATCCTCTCTCAATAAGAAGATTTATTTTGCACTTGGCTAGCCTAGTCTAGTCTAGCCTAGTCTAGGCTAGCCTAGTCTAGCCTAGTCTAGTCTAGCCCTAGCCTAGGGCACTTAACATAGTCAAGCTAGTTTGAGCTTAATGACAAGGATCTACTTAGATGGTATATAAAACAAATAATGTTTTTCATTTGTGCAATGGAAAGAATATTTTAATTCTGAAATGTATCTACTTAGTTCTCCAGGCAGACAAGGATGAATATATTTATTAATCTTTTCCTGAGATGGTCAGTGCACACAAGTGTTGAAAAACCCCACTCCCACTAGTGACGGCGCGCTCTTACCAATTAAGGCTAACAAGCCAGGGCTTGGTGAGGAGCGATAGATATCCCAGCCATAGGCGTAGGTCCAAAAGGTGTTTGTTATAGTTTGCAACTGAAATTTTTACTGCTGCTCAGAGTTTTTGCATGGACTTTCTATACTACACAGCGTTTGATAAAACCTTATAGAGTTAATTGGGCCATCCCCCCTAAGTTAGGGTGAATGACCATGTTTTGACCTACCTCAATATCATTCTGTAGGTAATGGTTAAGAATCATCTAGTTATAGCTTGGGAAGGCCTTGGGTCTCCCTCTCGGCACATGAGGGCTGATCACATCTAGCTTTAAAAAAACTCAACCAAAAAAAACCGTGTATAGTTAAATGGGGCATCTACCCTGTAGTTATCAATAATTTGATTGATTGGTAGGAATGACCTTTGACCTACCTCATATCATTCGTAGGTTAAATGTAAGAATCATCTCAGTATATAGCGTTGGAGCCTCGTTGTCTCTAGCGGCACATGAGGGCTGATCACATCTTAGATTACCAATTCGGCAAATTTATACACTTCATTTTCCCATAGCTTGGTATTCTTTCCAAGGATTGGTTCACACATGCTGTAAAATCAATCAATCAATCAATCAATCAATCAATCAATCAATCAATCAGGTAGTCAATTTGGTCTTTTGTCCTGTCCTTGTCGATGCATTATTACATTTTTAATTAACCTCAAGGTGAGCCTATCTTAACCCTTTCCCGGGACCTGTGCTAGGCAAATTCTTGGGCCTCACACACCAGGGACTTTAGGGATAAAGATTGGCAATTACTGACCTCCCGTCGGCAAACTTGTGTGGGCAGACGAGCTGATATCGGGTTGCATTGAAAAACGGCCTCGAGGCGAGACACTATGGCTAGAAATCTAGAGCAGGCTCCAGTCAGAATTTTTATGTCTCGCTAGCCTTGATCAATGGTTCAGCTTCACTGCACTAAAACAATGGAACCGCTGAAGCAAATCTGGGCTAGAAGTGACCCAAAGTCCGGGTTAAGTGAAAAAGCTTTCTTATAAGTTTATTCGGCCTTTGCTCCACATATCCGCTCATAAATAAGTACGCATATCGTCGCTGGGCAGGAAAAACCTTGTATGTAACTTCAAAGGTCAAATGTCAAACCTCATATGTAAAAAGTGGGCCCCAATACTAAAACCTCAAACATGAAATTTTTGGTCACCTAAATTTGAGGTAGAAAACAGAGAATCAAACAGTAGTCCCTCTGCGTCATTAAAACCGGGACTAAAACTCACAGCTGCACCGCACGATCTAACTAATGAGTCTAACAATCCTAATGAATTTACCTGCAAACAATGCAAACAGTCTCCTACACAAGTACATAAAGGATTTTTGTGTGTTTATTTAAAGAGGTACAATGGTGGTGTACATATCCGAGTTAGTGACTGCTTTTAAAAAGGCCAAAGGTTGTTGGTTCAAGCTTCAGCAACTACTCTCAGTTACTCCTTTTTACCTAAACATGGCAATCGATCACAAAATAGATCGATTTTCTTTTTAGTGTAAAAAGCTATAAGATCCAATGAATTCTGAATTCTACAAGGCTGTGTGTCCCATGTAAGTCATTATTTTTTTTGATGAACAAATTCAAAATTTTTCCACATTATTTTCAACTAGAAACTTATGTAAAAGCTGTTTAAATACATAAGATGATCACATAGACGACAACTATTTGGTCACCCCTCATATCTAAGAATTTCTTATCTAACAGAGTTTAGGGAAGATACTGCTTTGTGTCATTGTTCCTATACTCCATTTAGCTTCCTCGAGTCAGTGATGTCAACGCGTTCACACAGTTGTTTTGCGTGAATATATTCCCACCGGCTTTATTAAAGTCCAAAGTTTACCGTTATTTAGACTGCCGATTCCGTTTTCTTTCCGTTTTAAAATTAAAAGCCTTTATTTATGCCATTCTAGGAAAACATTTCAATTTTCTTAAAACTAAAAACACAACAACATATTTAATCTAGAAACAAGCACACAGAAAGTATGCAAAATTTGGCATTAGATTTACTGGGTGATTTTAGTGAAATCGGTGATAATGAAGCTTACTAGGTAATTTTGGCCCAGATTTCAGGGGATTTTTAATGCATTTTTGAGACTAAAATTGGTGGTAGGATGATTTTGAACCATTACTTTGTGTCAAAAATCAAAGAAAACTGAAAAAATCCCAGGTCTTTTCAGGGCATTCTCGCAATTCCGTGAATTTTCCGTTTTCCATAAAATGGAAAACTTTGGTCTTTAGCCTTTACACTCGCACATGTGTACGTCAGCGCTTTGAATCGATGCTCGCGATTTAATGCTGCAACAATTACATTACACACTGACATCACTGACCCAAGGACGATAAAAGCCACTATTACCTGGCAGCCGTCTCATGCTGGTTGTCTTCTATGGGTAATGAGATCGCCATGCAGACTCCCTGCCACTTTATGCCTCTGTAAACACTTTCTCATGGCTTTAGTACTCGGCCAGTGCTCCTATGACCAAACTAATAACATCACACCTAATCGGCCTAAACCAAAGGGTTTAGCGATGAACAATTACGCCTTGATGAGGAAGGAAGGAAACTAAATCAACCAAAGAATATAGACGATTTGCACAACCCCATAATGAAATTCGTTTTGTGCCCAGTTCACTCGGGAAACTTGTTACCAAGAGTCATGTTTACAAAAAATTATGTTTGTTGTTTGGTCGCCAGACTGCATAAAACTACACTACAAAGGACCTGTTCCGTGAAGTTAATCTTACAGAAATGTAGAAGAATATCAAAGGGACAAAAAATGAGGCAATGGTTGGTGAAATTATTTACGACAAAAAGTGATATTTGATTATCGTGAACTGTGCCCTAATTGTCACCCTGCTGTGCCACAACTATAGTGCAGCGTCACAGATAAGTTTTTAGTATTTAATTAAAGAGTAGCGCTTGTAACCGTATGTTTGTAGCTGACTTGAGGCTGCACAATTCCGGATGGAAAGGGGCACCAAAAAGAGTGCATATGGGGATGGGCAAAAGGTCGATTGTAAACTCTGGCTTCCTGCAGACAAAGGACACTTAAATCATAAGAAGATGTTATTTTAAAATCTTTAACCCTTCGTGACTAATGACTGAAATCAGTCATCTAAGAACAAAACCATAGTTTCTGACATTTCTCTTTTTGGCTTTGGATCTACCATCTTGGAAAAAATTAGTTGGAACACTTAAAACATGATTGTATTAAAGGCTCGCCGTGATCACCAACTCTAGGTCCTTAACCCAAAAGTCACAGTTCAATTGCAGCCCGATCCTTTCCGTTCGACCTTTCACTTCCCCACCCCCCCATCCACTCAATGTTTGGGGGTGTGCCAAGGCTGCTGCGACATGACCTGAGCAACATTGTTCGGGGGAGACGGGGGAAATTTTTTCAAAAATGCCCATGTGTTCCAACAGATTTCTTTTTTCAAGATCGTCGGTTGGAGTTAATACACTTAATTAAGTTTGGAATTACATAACACTAAGTAATGCCTTTGAAAAAAGGCACTGCAAATAACAAGGATTTATAGATTCTAGTTGACCACACCAGATTGCTCGGCTCTGCTAAATCACTGTTAGTTATGACTTACCAATGGCATATGTTAGCGATTATATAAGAACTTTGGATTATTGTGTTATTTACTTCCAACCTAGGATCAATAAATACGTAGGAATAGCTCTATACTCTGGCTGACGTAACGTGTCAGAGGAAGTGTAACATTTGGCCAGCATTATTCTCCTGTTATTTCTTTAACCTGTGATATGCATGATACATACTTTTTTGGTGTTCACTAGCACGGCATTGTGGGAATGGAAAGGTTTTGATTGTATAAGATCAGATAGGTATGGTTCCAGTCTTTGTGTTTGAAGTACACAGTACTACTTCACTAGATTTATTTTATCACTTCAATCTTTCGTTATAATCAGCCACTGAGAGTGATCATCTGTATCCGTTGCTTAGCACACCACCACATCTTTGGGAATTGACGATGTAGAAAACACCATCCTCAGCAAGGTACTCTTGAATATATAAAAAGAGAAAGGGGGTGAGAAAGATTATTAATGTTACCCAGAAAAAACACCACAACAAAGGCCTTAGACAAGCTGATTGGGGGAAAGGGCATTGAACCTATTAGCAGGCTATCCACAATTGAGGAAGTTCAAAGGGCCTACAATCACTTTTCATACTTCTGAGAAAATCGCTTTTGAAAAATCTAAAACCAGTATGCGCTTTAATCAATTAATAATTAATTTGTTGTCCAAAGAAAGAACCCGCATGTTGAGCCGAAAAATCACATTAGTTTTACTCTGATTTGAACAGGGTTTTCTATTAATTATTTATTTTGCTGTGTGAAGTGGATTTAGGCCCTTTTTGGAAAAAAATATTTGCAGACAATTGGGCAAATTACTTGCCTATATAAGCCATGATTTAAAACAAGATGTCGCTTGTAAAGGGAATCTCAGGTAGAGATAAAAATCAAAAAAACCCACATAAAATGCTCAACTTATACATACTTAGAGTTTTTTCAAGAAGCTGCCAATTTGAGTATTTTTAGAAAAAACCACTGAATTTTTTATGATTTGACGTATTTTCAACACCAATCATTTCAAAATTTCTTGGGGGGTAAATTTTGCTAAGAAATGATACTAACAAGTTTTTATGGGAGAAAAAAATAAAAAGTTTGATATTTTTGGTCATTTTCTGTGAGAAATTAGCACACATTTAAAAAAATCTGAACTTTACAGAAATGTCTGGAAAAGGCAGAAACAGTAACTTTGGAATGGAGTTTATGATTGAAGCATGGGTGTTACATTTGACTGCAACATCACAATGACCCAACATGTCACCAACATTAGTCCAATATGTGAACTGGCAGATCGTAAAACTACAGGATTTTAGGTTATAAGATAACGCCACTTGCTCTAACATAGTTAGAGCACTGATTCTGTCTCGTCTGGATTATTGGCCATATTCTTTTTAATGGCATCACTATAAGAATCAATTAGATTACAAGAACTGCCAGAATAAAGGTGCTCGATTATTTACATACAACCAAGATAGATCTCTTCAATTCACTTCCACTATTAAGGATATCCACGGCGTTGCCCATCTCTTAAAAGATTCAAATTAATGACCCTTCTTTATGTGTTACAGTCACTGAATGGACTCTTGTCACCCATACAGGGAAGATTGTCTGGTGGTAAACAGTACCACGCCTTGAGTTCAGTTACCACCCGCTCTGGTTAATGGGCTGAATCTTTTGTTCCCAAGAAAGGAAAATGTGCTGGAGACAGAGCCTTTTTGGTGGCTGCTCCTAAATTGTGGATACACTTCCACTAACATACGTAGTGCTCCGATTCGAGAGCTTCAGAGTCTGGTTTAAAAACATACTTGTAAACACCTCTCCATGAATTGTTAATGTTCTTTTATTCTCATTTGTTTGTTTTAGCGCTTTGTAAACACTGGAGGAAAAGGCGCTTATAAATGCGGTTGTTTATGTATGTTATGGTCAAAATGTGTGTTTTTACCTACTCTATTATTATTCTATCTAATAACCGTCTCCCAGTACTCCAACTTCAAACACACTTACCACGATGATAATCCACTCGCCCTATATTCCTTAAAACACCTAATAGACAAAGCTTCACTGGACACACATCTGTAGTCTTCATAGTAAGGCGTAATCACCTTCAATTGTGGTCGTCTTGACCCCCAGACGCATCCTGAAATCATTAAAAAAATGAGACAATTAAACAACCTTAAAAATGGATCATTGCAGGCACTATTGTGGGGGAGTTAAACAACACACTCCAACCAGAATTTTATGGACTCATACAACAAATACGTAATTCATAAACATTAAAACAAACAATGAATTACACGATTGCAAAAATTAAGTGCCCCCACAGCTTAAAATCAAACTTAATTACTATATTGAAAATATGCAAATGAGCTCATTATATTTAACCTGTTCAAAAAAGTATACAGCACATGACCTTATCATGTTCTATCACAGTGCTATGTGTTAGAAGTTAATTGCACTTGGTTTAGTCAGTAGAGTTGGATGAATCTCATTTTATTAAACTTTTGCAATGAGCTAGTAAAGGTGCAACGAGAGATTCACTTATCGGGCTATGTCCCCTTATAAAAAATGAAAGCACTGATTTTTAACCTGATTTACAGCTTTCCATTCAAAAATTAGCCCCATCTGAAAAGGATTAACCGAGAAATGTTTCTTTGGTACAAAAATTGTGAAATTTTAATTTCGTATAGGAGCAAATTCCGGACATTCAACCTGTGTTTTACATTGAAATTACAAGCAAATCCGAATCGTTCTTTCTTCTCTTTTTTAAGACATTTCGTAGCGGAAATACAAGGCAAGAAAATCTATTGAGGGTCATAATCTATATTGAAATTTACTATATGACACAATATTTGAAGTGCCTCAAAATCTCTCGTTGCACCTTTAATAATAATAACTGTCCAAACAAGTAAAGCACATGACCCCCGGGGGGCCAGTTGTATTCAAAGGTGGATATGAAGCGTGAACATAGACTTTCAAAATCACCTTAAACACATATTTTCACGACAAAAAACAAGCTAAAACATACCCTAAACAAGTTATTCTTTATCTGTGTATGATATCCTACACCAGTAAGCAATGCATTGTCATCGTTGATACCCTTTAGTATCTTGTTTGCTTTACTTCCGAAGTCTGAATACATATTTTGATGATTTGATCTCTGCTTAATAAGATACCCTGAATACCTACAGCACAATTCAGGGTTAAGAAAAAATATACCCTTTTTCATATTTTGCTGTTTTGACACCCTAAAACAATGTACGCGCGTAGATCTACTGTTGGAAAAAAGAGACCTTTTTACGCGTTTCTTGTTCTTGCATCATATCCACCTTTAAATACAAGTGGCCCCCCCTGGGACCTGACCTCATCATGTGCAACAATGCCACGGTTGGAAGTTGCAGTAACTATTCGGTGCAAGGCAGGCATCCATCTACATGATCAAATAGGCCCTCCACAACATATTTGGGGCCACAAAATTGTTTCTTATAACATCCAAGCTCCCCTGTTCAGAGTGCTTGTCTCTTGAAAGGTTGGGGGCATACTCTCCGTAGTGTGGCTCTAGCTGTGGGGGCGAGGGTTTTTTGAGCAATTACCACACCTTTAAAAGAGTCTGGTCACCTTCCCAGTGGTGAATATATGCAAATGAGCTCATCATACAATATAAATGAGGTTAAATGGTAGAGTTCAACATATTCTGTCATTGTACCAAAATAAGGATTTAATAGTCAAAGGGGGTACAACCTAGAGTACGAGTCCATGTGCAGGTTAAAATTTTAAAGTCCATGATTCGATCGCTCATAGCCTTGTTCCCCAGAATCCCAGTTTTTACCGGAAGTGGTCAAAATTTTGGTATCAGAGAAAGAAGCCACTATTTTTTCTCATTTACTCTGTGAAATCTTAGGGTAAAGGAGTTTGGTTGGTTGTTGAGCGGAAAATATGATTTTGGGCGACCAAGATTAATTTTACACAGTACTATATGGGGATTGCAAAATCACATTTGTAGGCTCTCACTCAAAACGGTTTGAAATATCCGGAATAACTTTTACAAATGGGGTTTGGGGTGAAACGCCATTCTGTCCAAAGAGAATTCTTGTTTTATAAAGGCTGATGAAGTCAGATAGAATTTTGTATTTGAGGATATCAACGATGGTTATGAATAGCACATGTCAGGGACAGAATAAGGCGACCATTTGCGAGTCTGACGTAATTTTACGGCGCAGAACAAATGGCAGCCGTGAAGAATAATCTGTGAACATTTTTAACTTATTGAAACGGAAGTTTACTTCATGAAGTTATTGTGTTCTGATGCATCGAAAAAATAACTCAAATAGAGCATTGTTTTGACATTTTAAATCATATTTGGTTCTAAACATGCCCCGCCCATATTGACACATTCAAACCAATTCAGTCTAAGGCGCGCTTATGACAAACCCTTGACATACGCGCATTGGCGGCTAATTTTGCCCCTGACTATAGGGCTGAAGAAAAAAATCAAATGCTAACAACCCTCTTGCTTTGGTCAATCTGTCAAATAAGCCAGACCAATCAGGTCATCCCCCAGTGGTGCTAAACCACACACGTAGAAGTCGGTCTTCAGCATGCTTACTGTAACCAAGATGATATGGCAAGTTAATGTAGGGAGAGGTTCAGTAAGAAGAAGGTATTTATGGTACATTCAGCTTCTAGAGTCACTGGTATCAACATGCTCAGGCAGCTATTTCACACATGGAAGTTTCAAATTCAACGCATGCATGAGTGTGGTGTGTGTGTGCATGTGCACTTACAAGAGATACATTCTGAGAGATTTTCTAAGTATACTCCTAACACTGCAGGCTGTATATGGAGGATCTTACCACAGATCACAATATAACCAAGCTTTCATCATCATGCTCGCACTTCCATAGACCACAAGCTACCACAAATTTGATTGTGGTATAGGCTTAGTAGTTATAGATAAATCAGAGTTCCAATAATTGTATTAGGCCACATCTTTTAAAATTTGGACAGAATCTTTGGTGCCATAAGTTACATGTTGTGGAGATAATCGTTAATTTTCCAATGCCATTTAGTTTGAGATGGAGATTTTCTAAATAAAAAGAAAAAATAATTTTCTTTTGACATACATAGCACTCTAGAGTCTGTAGAATAAGTTGTCTTACCAAGTTGTAACTGATGCTACAATTTGTTCCCAAAAAAAGTTAGTCAAAAACATGTACACAGCCGGCCGATGGCAATTTGGCAGCCCAACTGTCTGAGACACAACAAGGGTAAGTTTCATCCTGAAAATTTCATAATGTGAATTTTAAATCTGGAAAAATGGTCATCACATGATGCAGACAGACTTGAATAGAATGCCTTTCAACTATACGTTTATTGCAAATACTGAATATTTAAGTCACTTTGCAGCTGTAAAGTTAGCGCAGAAGCTGTCTGTGTATCGTGGCTTAAATGGCACTTTCGTTACACACAACTCGTCATGAATAGTAGTCTATGATAAACAGCAGCCATACAAAAGTTAAGACTATTAGTCATGATCATCAGGAATAGTAAATCAATAACGATATACCAAATTAGTGGTAACTCATCATATACCACAACCAATACCACCAGTAATACCAACAACAAACTGCATCCCATAGCCTCAGGCAACAATGTACAGGGCCGCCGCGAGAAGTTGCGGGCCCAGGGGAAACCTTGGAGTTATACATGTAGGCTTACATGACGCGGGGGGTGCGGGGATGTACGTGATGTACCACACTGTATATGTCAATGATAAGATCACCTACACAAACTCCCACAAAATATTGTAGATTCTGTAAGTCATAAAACCACAATATACACAAATTACAGTGTGTGGTATTTTGTGGTCTAGAGCCTTGTAGGGGATAAAGAGACATTCTTTCTGACTGTATATTTACATTGTGGGTGTATTTTTCTTCTGTGGGAGATTTTCCTAGAGTTACTAAGTTACGAATTGTCCTATAACGGAGTAAACTGTAATCTAGTATTGAGGTTATTCCGATAAAAGAGTAGGAAAAGAAAAGGGATTTTTTTCAGTGTTTAGTAATTTATAGGCCTGCGGCGCAATCTTTTCTGAAAAAAAGTGAGTATAACTCGAAAAAGAAAAGAAAAACAAGAGACACAATGGGTGCCGTAGCTCAGCAGGTTATTAATATGGGCACACCACCCTGTGGGCACAACGTTTTATATTGTTTAGATATTAATCTTGAAAAGTCACACAAATGAGCATAAGTAAGAGACATTAGGAGTAGCACCCCAGTTTTTACATTTATAAGTCATTATGTTAGCTGGTATAGCCAGCTAACATATTGTGGTTGAAATTCCTCTTCTTTCTGGCAAACGCTCCTTTTCCGAGGGAGGCACTACAATGAAGTGGAAACACAGGTGTAAGGTTGGACAATTTCGACACTCAGGGGCAATCAGTGACAGCTGACCATGCAAAACTTAGTGGTCTTTGGGTTGGGTGAGAGCCAAATTGACCATTAAATAGGGTTTTGTGGGGTGGTGAAAATTTGCTGTATTTGTTATGAACAATGGGGTCCTTGGGTGAAAATAGGAGGTGCCCCGGGCCAACTCCTTTAACTTCTACCAGTGCCACTTAGTGCTAAAACGGCATGAGCGATTTCAGCCAAATTTGGTCAGAAGAACCAATGACCAATGCCACATAATGGGTGTTTGTTAAACAGTTTGGGATCAAGGTCAAGTATGCCGATTAAAGGGGCATCTCTGAAAGATTTAGGAATTCCTTCTTCTGCATCAAATCCAAAGGGATATCATTGCAAGATTCGCTCTCAAAATCCACCAGTACATTGCTGCAGACAAAAGGTGTTCACAGATTAGGGCGCCCAAATTGCGCAATTATCAATTCAAAGGGGTATTCCTTGAAAAATCGATTAAATCCTTTCTCCCGCAATTTTTAAAGGCTATCATCACAAAATTCGCTCACAGGATCCACTGGTATAGAGGCTGGCATATGGGTGTTCACAGATTTAACAAATACCCACAATTACACTTTAAAGGGGCATTCCTTGAAAATCGATGAATCCATTCCTTCTCTCGCAAATTTAAAGGATATTCATCACGCGATTCACTCACAGGATCCCCTGATAGGGGCTTCATTAAAGGGGTGTTCACAGATTTGGCCATATGACACAATTAATAATTAAAGGGGCATTCTTTGAAAATCTTTGAAGTTCTGCTTCTCCGCAAAGAACGGTTATCATCTCGAGATTCGCTCACAGGAGCCCCTGGGCAGGGGGTTCATCATGTAAGGTGTTCAAAGGATTTGGCCAATATGCAACAATACCAATAAAGGAGCATTCCTGAAAATCTATGGAATTCCTTCTTCGTGCAATTAAAGGCTTATCATCATGAGATTGATCACAGGATTCCGGTAGGGGCGTGATATGGAGTTCCAATTTGGACCAAATGCACAATTACACTTAAAGGGGCATTCCTCAGAAAATCTCAAATTCTTCTGTCTCATGGGGGTTGTCCCACATATTTGGCCCAAATGCTTACAATTGCTGATTAAAGCGGGTATTCTGGCACTCCTTCTATAAGTTACAGGGTATTATTATGTGATTGAAGTTTTCAAACACGATTCACCAGATCCCCTGGTAGGGGTAATATGGGGGTGTTTACCGATTGGAAATCCCAGGTCTGTCATGATTACACACAGGGCACTTATGATCAAATTTCAGGGAAAGGTTCATTTTGATCTGGCGAACATGTTAGAGGTCGCCATTCTGGGGTCAGAGGCCATCCACGGGTCAAATATAAGAAGAAATTTCTTTTGGTCTGGAAAACACAACAGAAATCATCATTTTAAGATCAGAGGTCATCCAGAGGTCAAATAATGGAGCTGGGGTTAGTGGTCATCCAGGGGATAAAATTATGAAACTTTTGAAAATCAATCCTTCCCGACACCATTTTGAGGTCAAAGGTTGATCATGTTTGCAGATATGGGTCAAAAGTCACCAGCTAACATTCGTGCTCGCTTCGAGCACAATCTAGTTTATTTCCCTCTCTTTAATTTGACAACATCCCAGGGGTCACAACATTTTCCATTGTGGGGACATTAATCGTGAAAAGTCCCCCGCATGAGCATAATTAAGTGACGTTTAGGAGTAGCACCCCGGTTTTACATTTAGAGTATTCTTTATTTCTTGATTTTCCATTGTGGAGATATTAATCTTGAAAAGTCCCCCACATGAGCATAAGTAAAAGACGCTTAGGAGTAGCACCCCGGTTTTACATTTATAGTATTTTTTATTTCCCTCTCTTTTATTTGACACCACCCGGGGGTCACAACATTTTCCATTGTGGCGATATTAATCGTGAAAAGTCCACACATGAGCATAAGTAAGAGACGTTTAGGAGTAGCACCCCTGGTTTGGCATTTATAGTAGACAAATATAGACTGCTCATGAGGGAGATGGTGAGAAATATTTCCCCCAGATGATCTTGAGACCAAGGGCCTACTATTTAGTAGTAGGCCCGCAGTCTCAAGATCATCAAGGAATGCCCCTTTAATCGGCCCACATGACCTTTCACCCAAATCTGTGAACACCCTGTTTATGGATGGCCCTTGGGTCTGTGGTTCTTTTGAGCACATTTGGTGATAATAGCAATTGATTTGTGGCACAAGAAGGAATTTATAGATTTTCAAAGAATGCCCCTTTAATTGGATCATGTGACCTTTGACCCAAATCTGTGAACACCCCATGGACCTTGGGTCAACAGTTCTTCTGACCAAGTCTAGTGATTATAGCATTGATTTGTGGCACAAGAAGGAATTATAGATTTTCAAAAAATCCCCTTTAATTGCCCCTGTGACCTTTGACCCAAATCTGTGACACCCCATATGGATCTTGGGTCAGCGGTTCTTCTAACCAGATCCTAGGATTTTAGATTGATTTGTTGGGCACAAGAAGAAATTTATAATTTTTCAAAGAATGCCCCGTTAATTGATAAACATGACCAAAATTTGACCCAATCTGTGCACCGAACACCCAATGACCTTGGGTCAGCAGTTCTTCTAAAACCAAGTCTATGTTATGTATACAATTGATTTTGTGGGCACAAGAAGGAATTTATAGATTTTCAAAGAATGCCCCGTTAATCAGCCCACGTGACCTTTGACCTCAAATCTTGAACACCCATATGGACCTTGGGTCAGCGGTTTGGACCATAACACAAGCACGAAAAAGAAAAGACGTTGTTTAGGTGCAATTCACGAGGAACTACGATGGTTGACACCAATAATATTAAAAAATAAAAAAACAAATTATCATCGTGTGTGACAATTTCAAAAGTTGCCACTTTAAGAGAAAACTGTACAAAATCTCTGAATAAACCGTTAAAAATCACGCCGGTAATTCGATGATGTCATATGGCAATAAAAAAGCCACTCATCGGCTTCAGCCAATCAAAGCCTTGTATTTAATAACAAGTACCACCCAAACGATTCGACCAAAGGCCAATTCGGCCAATCCAAATCGGTCCACAAGATCAATAGACGATTCGACCCTCGGGAACAATTCAACCATCTTTTCTGTTATGATTAGAATAAATTTTATAGTTAATAACTCACCTATAATATCAATCAAGGAAATGAGTAGGAGAAAATAGGGTACGCTAGACGCTGGGAGTGGGACACCACTACATAATTCCCCCCCAATCAGAACAACCAATCTGGCAAATGATACTGCTGCATGTCAACAAAATCTACTAAGTTGGCCTACATTCTGCTTTCCTTTCAAACTCAAAATGTGATTTATTTGGTTTGAGACTGCTTATAATAAAGGTCAACGCTGACTGCATTTAATACAAAAATAATCTGACTTTAATTTAAGTGCAAACGTGTCCATTTTAAAAAAATAGATATTTTTTGCAGAAAGTAGAGAAAAGGTTTTAAGTCATAATTTTTTAATTTACCATGACATAAATTATTTTATGAAGCAGTTGCAAAAGTATTAGACAAATTCTATCAATTAGTACGCCAAATGAGCTAATTAATTTTTTTGCATATTTTTTTGTGACACATTTTATAAATGGTAAAGAATAACTCATTATAATTACTACTCAAATGATAAAATGCCCCATTTTTAATTAAATATTAATTTAAGCAAAAAAACAAAAACCATAGCTAGGCAATTGCTGTTATAAGTGATATAGAAATGTGAACTTTTTCGGTTATACGAAGCACATGAAAAGCAAAAAAAAAAACAGTTGTTAGGCTTAAGTTTCGGCTAAACACCAACCCCGTTGAGATTTTTGTTTACAGCGATGGCTAGGCTATGGCAATCTAATTATGTCGCACCATTTTTTTAGATCTCTTCTGTTTTTATGTCTTTTTAATTTATAGTGCATTGATCCAAGGTTTAGAAGATGGGCAGATAATTTTTTTTTAACTTATACACCATATGAAGGGTCAAAGGCCAACAAAATCACGTTTGTTTCTAGTATTCCAAAATCTAATGCCTTTTTTATTTTTTTAAAGGATTATTCCCCAGAAATAGCTCCAAATCAATCAAATGGCAAGTCAAACAGTTTGCAAATCATATTTTACTGGCAGTTATTAGTTTATAAAAGAATTTTAATTCGAATTTGGGATCATTTACATGTTTGTTTAATGAAGTTAATGAAAGTTTCTATCAGCTGATCACTTAAGTCTAAAAGTGCAAATTTCTCATTCAATCAATCTTTTTTAAAAAAAACGCGGTAAAATGTATCCAAAATCAAATGAACGGCCTACTGGAAACCAACTTGTTTTTTTTTCTTTTCTTTCTTTTTTCCTAAGCAATAATACTTGCATTCAAATTGAAATAAAAAAAGACTTTCAAATTTTTGATGGGCGGACTAGGACATTTTATTTTGTCAACAATGCCATTTTCGTAACCGCCGCTTGCAAATGGAATACTTGTAAAACCTAATTTAGTTATCTTGTCCAAATCCAGATCCAAATTCTGTCTGTTAGAATAAATATGCTGATTTTTTTTATCTGGTATAAATGTAATTTTGTAAATAAGTAACAAATATTCTTGTGGTTCCACGGTGGTTTAAGTTTATTTTTCCCCTGACCATGCATGGGTGGTGGGGGGGGGGGGTTTTGGTCCTGGCGCCCAACATAATTATCTCAGTACTCATTCATCGGATTTCTATGGTTTTTTTAGGTGTACTAAACAGGAAGCGAAAGTCTTGTAGTACGTTAAAATATTGCCGAAATCATAAGATAATATTTCCAGAAAAAACTTGCAATTTTTTTGGAGGCAGAAAAAAGCTATACCCATTTCTAATGGATTTGGCAAACTTGCATACTAACGTAACCCATTTTTCAAAAATTTTGTCATTTTAGCAATGTATTGAGTCAGTTTTCAAAATTGAATCGTGTATGATTTCTCATAAAAAAACCCATTGTCTAAGGTTTATCACAAATCCACAAGGACGAAAAAAACGACCCATGTGTATGAATTTCTTTCTTACTAAATATTGTTGTTTGGTTTCTGGTGCATAAAACTATAGTTATTTTTTCTGAGAGTGGAAAACGTGCAAGGCAAGTTTCAGTCAGCTGGAAGGGTAGGACACGAAAAATCTACTTTGAACTCCCAAGGCAAAAAGTCTGAGCAATAGATAGGGCAGCCAAATAAGTCTGAAGAAAACTGCATTTTAGCAGCTTGAACATTTGTGGCAGGTTTTCAATTCCTTCATGTTGAAACACTGTTAGAAAAATCAACTATAATTAAAATGTGTGTTAATTAGGGTGTCATTCAGAGATGCCAACTCTCCGTTTTCCGCGGAGTTTGGTTTAATCCAGTCACTGTTGAAGGTTAACCAAGGTGATTATGTCAACTACATCAAAATCATGTTCCTTAGACACCATTCCCTTGGTGTTACTTAAGGATAATGTTGCAACTCTGGCTGAGCGAGCCTTAACACTGATCATTAACAATTAAGTCTATCCGCACTGGTTTTCCCAGCTAAGCTCTGGGAAGCTGCTGTGACACCCACTCTCAAAAAGCCTCCCAGACAAGAGGTGCTCAAAACTATCGCCCTGTTTCAAATATTAGCTGCATGTCTAGTTTCATGGAGAAAATAGTTAGTGCCCAAGAAAGGATCACCTTGTCTCAAATGACTTACATGAGAAGTTTCATCAGCCTTACAAAGACCTTCCACAGCACTGAAACGGCACTTCTGCGTGTTAAGACCGATATCCTCACTGCAATTCACAACACATAATCACGGCAGGAGTTGCTAGGTGTGCTGCTAGATCGTTCTGCAGCTTTTGATACTGTTGATCATGGCCATTCGTTTGGATAGGTTAACGTGCATCACTTATAACAAAACTTCAAGGTAACTGCCTTACAGTGATTCCGGTCTTACCGTCAGAACCGCTCTTTTTCGTGTGCGATTGGCGGAAATGCAATTTCAAACAAGCATCATCTCCCTTTCGTCTTCCTCAGTGTTCTGTGGTCGGGCCCCTCTTTTTCATAATGTACACATACTGTATCGCATCAATCCCCGGAAGCACAATATTGCTTACCACTGTATGCTGATGATGTACAGCTCTATTTGAGATTTGATCCTAAGATTGATGGTGTTGCCAAACATGTGTCAAAAGCTCTCTCTCTCTTTGTATTGATGAAATCAGTGAGTGGATTCGCTGTAACAAACTCAATTGAATGATGAAAAGAACAGAATTTTTCATCGCATGGTTCTCTATTACAACACAAATCGCCTCAAAGATTATTACCATCAGGTCGGGACAGTGGATGTTTCCCCCCAGTCCTCGCAATTAGAAACCTTGGTGTCCTGTTTGATCAGACAGTTTCTATGACTGAACATGTAAGGGTCATCATTAAGTCTGTTAACTTTCATCTTCGCAATATTTAACCGGATCCCGCCGCTTTATCACATGTGAGAGTTGTCATCATCCTCGTCCGTTCACTGTTTGGTCTCGCATTGACTATGCCAATTCACTTTTGTATGGAAGGTCGCCAGAGATCGTAGTAAACTTCAGATTTTGCAAAATCTAGAAGCAGCCAGGCTGGTTGTTCAGACTCTGATAGAAAAGACACCAGCCACACGACTCCTTAAAGAGCTCCATTGGCTACCAATTTAGTGAGCGCCGTTGTCTTTAAGCTATGCTTCTTACCTACAAGGGCAGTCCGACAATTGCCATCTTAACTTGTCCGAATACCGCCTTTGTATATCCGCGGCCAGGATTGCGTTCTGCAAGATGACAGACGCTCCTCACTGTTTCCCGCCAAAAGGTCAGTGGGTGACAGAGTTTTCAGCAATGCGGCCCCTAGCCTATGGGAAATCTTTGCCTATCTCTGTTTCGCCACTGCTCCAAGTCCATTGTTACCTTTTAGAAAGCTCTAAAATTTCATCTATTTCCTAAGAGTGATTGTGGCTTAAATGGTGTTTTTGTTATTGCCTCACATGATATTTAATTCTGGCAACTGTTTTCTGCTAGATGTTTAAGTACTTATCATCTCAGAGTAATACAACAGGTATTGTTAAAGATGAACCATGTTTTAGACGGCTAAATAGTAATTCTCTCTCTAATTTTGGTAAAGCGCTTTGACCTTGGTTTTTGAGAAGGCGCTATATCACATGCCGTTTGTATTTAATTTGTATTTGCGGGAGACTCCCGGTTTTGCTAGCAAATCTCCCGATTTTCGGTAATATTTTAACGAAATAAAATAAGTAAATAGAGAACAATAAAGTTTAGGAAAGGGCCATATCTTTCCAAGTGAATAAAACCATCAATTTTTGAAAGATTTTCATTTACTAAAGTCAGGTTTAAGCTGGTTTCCGACATCGTTGTTTTCGCACTCCGACTTTCGATAGTCCACTCATATTAATATTTTAAATTTAACCATTTAAACTGCTGTACATGTAAAATTGTCTATCTGAGGTATTTTGTTAGTTTAACTACTTAACTGCAAACGTGCAAGGGATAAACCACAAAATGTCAATTGTTTATAGCGGTTTTTGTTTGAAGTTTCAAAGCTATAAAGTGTAGGCCTGGATACTTTCCATGTACTTTTAAAAAAATACACTATACACGGGACTTAGTGTTATCAGACAGTTACTTAAATGGGCGTTCCGACCGGCGAAGCGCTGTCCATTTTTTCGGGAAAATCTGTATTTTAAAGAGCTCGATCTCATGAAAATACGGAAGCCATTTTTGCAAACAATTTTTGGGGAAAGTCACTTCTTTAAAAATCTGAAATCCTTGGCCCCTGGATACACCCTTGCCAATATCAAGCTTTCTTCCCTTGGTGTTCTTTTAATCATTATTTTCGAGTTTTATAAGAATTCATTGATCGGAAGTTGGTTTGTTTTGTGTTGTTTTTTTTTATTTGTTTTTGTGTTTTGTTTTGTGTTTGTTTTTTTGTTTGTTGTTTTTTTTTTTTTTGATTTTGGTTTTTTTATGATTTTTTTTTGTTTTTTTTGTTTGTTTTGTTTTTTTTATTTATTTTTTTGGGTGATGGTGTTTTTTTTTTGTGTTTTTTTGTTTTTGAAAAAAATAAGTGTTTTTTTTTTTTTTTTAGGTGTTTGATTTTAATGATTTGTTGTTATGTTTTTGTTTTTTTTTTTGTTGGTTTGTATTTTTTTTTTTTTTTGTCAATTTTTTGTGTTTTATGTTGATTTTATGTTGTTTGTTTAAGACAAATTCGCGCGCATATAAATACGGTTAATTAAAATTCCTCACCCCCTTCTAAAACATTGACAATGTTCAACAACCCAAGATTTTATGCAAATCACAATTCTCTGTTTACCAAGAGTATATAAGATTTGTTTTAGAAACTGCATGAAATAAACCCAGGGATGGGCGGAAAGTCGGGAGGATGGCGCAGTCCCGCCATCATTTCAGTTACAGAGACTCCCTTATCATGTCATAAGCCGTTTCTTTCTTTCTTTTGGCCAATCTGAATTGCCAAATACCTCCCACATCTGAAATATTAGTCCAAAATCATGGCGTAGCTAACCGAGGAGTGGGCAGGGAGTACCCTCCCAGCGACTCTTTCAGAGCGTAAAGAAAGTTTGCTGGAAACGTAATAAAATGGCTGTTCATAATTTTATATCATTTGTGATACTAAATTAGCAATGGTTATTAACCTTAAATCCTAAATTGTTCACCTATTACCTCCCCCTCCTATAGGCCTATTGGTCAGGATTTGTTAGTACATTTAGCATGGAGCTGAAAATTCTTTCTTCCCCTACCCTCTTCACCATGCCCCCCAAACAAAATCCTACTACACATTTCAAATTTAAGAACCATATTACCCAATGCAATGCCATAAATACGCTGGTGATATTAATACGATTTTATGGTGCCCTAATTTTTCGTTCCTCTATTAACCATTAATCATTTTTTACCTCCAATTTGGTTTAAACGAATCACATTTAACTTCTTTGTTATTTATCAAGCTAAAAAGTACAACCTTACATAACTCTCGCTCCATATAGGCGTTCCTTTTAATAAGAGATTATCATTTTTTTTTTCGGTAAAAACGACGCTAATCCTGCCGCCCCCCTCCCCCTGGGTATTACGTTACGTTGGGGTGCTTCCTTTGAAATCGGGACTTTCTTATCGTACAGTTAGTTGAATTCGACAATTGTCGTCTGTGATGTTGTGCATTAAACGATCCCAAATTTACGCTAAATGTGCAACTTTCACAATTGCAACACCCCGGGAGATTTACAGGTATGTTATCTAGTTTCTATTACTGCCAACGGATCTTAGTTCCCCTCTCATTGCACCTACGGTTTTTTCTGAACGTTTATACCGTGCTTGTGTCATGGTCCAGTTCTTCTAACCAAGTCTAGTGATTATAACAATTGATTTGTGGCACAAGAAGGAATTTATAGATTTTCAAAGAATGCCCCTTTAATCGGCCCACGTGACCTTTGACCCAAATCTGTGAACACCCCACATGGGACTTGGGTCAATGATTATTCTGACCGATTTTCGCTGCTATCGGCCCAAGCGTTTGGCAACAAGACGCATTATGGCAAGTGTGAACAGACAGATAGAGTGATAGATAGATAGATCGATAGAGTCAACACATTGCCATAACAATAGCTCTGCATACTACGTATGCTGAGCTAAAAACTGAAAAAATCTTTAAAAATGTCTAAAAAAGTGTCTTTTTAAGAGAAAAATCTCAAAACAATATAGGTTTGAAATTTGTTCCTATATAGTTTTGAAAAAGTGTATTTTTCTTTTAAAATGTCTAAAAAAGTGACTTTTAAAGAGATTTTTAAGTAAAACTCGCACAATGTAGCTCTTGCAAGTGTGTGTGCATGTGTGTCTGTGTGTATCTGTATGTTAGGGATGTAAATGAGTGCAACTAACAAATCCTGAAAGTAGTGATGGAATCCTGAAAAAAATATGTAAATTTGGGCACAAGGGCCCAAAACTGGCTGAAAATAAATAAAATTGCAGAAATTTTGAGTAATCCATTTTCTGAAATTCAGTTAGTTTACATCCCATGTCTGTGTGTGTGTTTTGTGTGTGTGTGTGTGCATGCACGTGTGCATGCCTCGGTGCTTTTAGTTAACTTTCACTATTTAATGTTATTACTGCTGGGCTATTCCATGTCAACACTCGAGATGTGCACCGCAGCATGTCATAGATTTTTTTTCTTTTTTGGGGTGGTGATAGATAATGATGAAAAATGAAAATCCTGAAATTTTGAGCTGCGTACCATTTTTCGTTTTCTCGCAGGAGCGTTCAGAATTTTAGGGGGGTCACCACCAAAAATGCTGTATGATGCAAAAGACAATTTTGAGATGGCCATAAACTTGTAATGGAACCCTCCACAACTTTCAAAATCACTATCTGGGCTATATTTTTGGTGTTGAATTCAAATCTGGCATCAAAAACATGATAGCTCCTTTACTTTTAAAGTTGTTTGGGTTGAAAAATGCAGTATCTTTCATCTGGGACCAAGTTTGGGGGGTCAGAACTCCATAAGTAACAAATTTTTATTGTCCATTTTTTTGTTAATCTGAGTCACACAGCAGGGCTTTTTACCAGTACAATAATAAAGTACATTAGGTAAGTAATAAGTGAGTTAAAGCCCATTGAAAATACTAATTTTGCATTTTGACATATATTGACCCCCCCTGAAAATCAATGTTGACCTTCGACATTACCCCTCTACTTCAGATATGTTGAAGATACATCATTAAAGAACTATTCTTGAAAGAACCAGCTTGGTGTCTCGATGTCTTCATTGTATTCAGCACAAGACACTTTTGTTGATATTCCCATAGAATGTATATGGTGATACACACTGTGCATGTACAATGACCTCTGGGTCACATATACCTTTGTGTGGAAACTTTGAGTGTGTATTTTGTTGTGAACAAATGAAAACACCGAGCTAGTTCTTTCAAGGAAAGTTGTTTAATGATGTATCTTCAACATATCTGAAGTAGAGGGGTTTTGTCGAATGTCAACATTGGTTTTCAGGGGGGTCAAAATGTGTCAAAAAAGTATAATTACCATTTTCAATGGTCTGTACATCACATATTATTTTTTTGAATATGCTCATAATTGTTTTGGATGAAAGTTCTACTATGTGACTCTGATTGACTAAAAGATGGACAGTAAAAAAAATCTTACTTTTGGGAGTTATGACCTCCCGAACTTGTCCCAGAATGAACAGATTTGCATAGTTACGCCTCATTAACTCCAAAAGGAAACAAGATATGAACTTTTTGATCCTTGATTTGAATTCTACACAAATTATTACACCTTGATAGTGATTTTCAAAGTTGTGGGGTACTCCATTACTAATCTGTGACCCTCTCAACATTGTCTTTCACATCGGGCAGCACTTTTGATGCTGACCCCCCTAAATTTCCAATCGCTCTAGCGGGAAAACGAAATGGACTATGACGCTCAAAATTTCAGGATTTTCATATCTCATCAATGTCTACCACCACACTTAAAGTGAAAAAAATCCACGACGTGCTGCGGTGCACATCTCGAACGTTGACATGGAATGGGCCTGCTGAATATTGCAATATTTCGCATTAAGCATTTTTCTATAAAAAAAAAACACATTTCACATAATTTGTATTTTTCACATTTCTTCTGAGACAAACTAAAGGTGTTGATTTGGATTATTTTCAGGAGAGAATGAACGCACGTAGAAGCATTGCAACCATGCAAAATTATTATTTTGAAAAAATTGAGGGCACTTTCTTTTCAAAATATACCAGTGTCTCTTTAACAGCTAGGTTATTGATAAGCTGTTGCTGTTGTTCCTTACCAATTTCAACATATCTGTTTGGAAAGTCCTTGCCTGCTTCAGGTTGATCTCTCTCCTTCACGACGCAAATCTGATAAAGAACACACAAAAATAGGTTAAATCTTCTTTTGATTGGCAAGGAATAGAAAATTCACACAATGAAAATTGATTTTGG